>JANRMT010062833.1:39595065-39742781 GCA_026402145.1 Polypterus bichir lapradei
AAGAGTGAAATGCTTAAGCCCTTCACCTATGCTTCTGCATGTGAGTTGATGGCTGCCGCTGAATTGTTCAGTTGTCGCTTTCAAGTGTACCGAAATGGCCAAATATTTTACACCTTTCGACAACCGCCAATGCCTCTTAAACATCTTAGATTCACAGGTGACGATTTCAGTAGTGGACACTTTGATGTTTATGAATGTTTAAACTCTCAAAAGCTGGATGTGAAGTTATCGATGAAACCGGCTGTATGCTTACAACGCTTGACAGATGCCGAATGTCACTTCAACACAAGTCCTGCAAATACTAACGTAATTGAAACAAACCATGAAACTCAAACCGATTGTGACAGCAGCAATCCAAGCTGTGAGATTTGAAACAAGATTACTTTTCACATGGCCAACTGTACGTTGCATGCTCAAGAGTAAGCTCAGCGCACAGCTTGGTCATATTACAACCGGAGGGCCGAACTGACAATGTGGTATACAAAGAGATCCTTAACAAATAATTATTGGTATATTTTCCCTCAGTTTAAAAAGGTTTAATTTTCTTCTTAATAAAAATGTTAAGGCAGTACTTCACTGCTGCGAAGCGCGGGTATTTTGCTAGTAATAAATAAACCTAACAATATTAACACAATATACATAACAACAAAAACATATGCAAAACAATAATTTAAAAATAACCTAAATAACAATAAAACGGAACATGTACATAAGCCAGGGAACAAACAATGGTTGTACCATAAAAGGAGTCGCATTGGAAGCCTAACGACATGTTCCATATTGGAAAAATGAAACAAGCTGACACAAAATGAGTTAAAAAAATGATGGAGGTTGACATAATGAATCACAAAATACAAAAAAATGAGCATAGAACCCCCCGAGAAAGGTGAAAATCTGCGAAGTAAAAACCATATGTTTATATTGTTATTTTTATATTGTCACACTTGGGTCATAGATTTGCACAGAAACACAGGAGGTTGTAGAGACAGGGACTTTAAAACATTGCAAACAAACATTTGTCTCTTTTTCAAAAGTTTAAACTGTGCTCCATGACAAGATAGAGATGACAGTTCCTTCTCACAATTAAAAGAATGCAAAAATATCTTCCTCTTCAAAGGAGTGCGCGCCAGGAGCAGAGAATGTCAGAGAGAGAGACAGAGAGAGAAAAGTAAACAATCAAAAATCAATAGGTGCTGTTCGGGCTTTTAAGTATGCGAAGCACCACACAACAAAGCAGCTGCAAGATGTAATGTGAAGGTGGTCTTTCAGCATTTTTTAGAGGAGCGTCCGTATCCTCTAGGCCCCCCCCCCGTCAAGAGTAGAGAATGTCAAAGAGAGAGAGAAAAGCAAACAATCAAAAATCAATAGGTGCTGTTCGGGCTTTTAAGTATGCAAAGCATCGCGCGGGAAGCATATCATATATCATTGAGGAGTTTTATTTAATACGTAATACATGCTCTGATTGGGTAGCTTCTCAGCCATCCGCCAATAGCATCCCTTGTATGAAATCAACTGGGCAAACCAACTGAGGAAGCATGTACCATAAATTAAAAGACCCATTGTCCGCAGAAGTCCACGAACCAGCAAAATATCCATGATATATATTTAGATATGTTTACATATAAAATCCGCAATGGAGTGAAGCCACGAAAGTCGAAGCGCGATATAGCGAGGGATCACTGTATTCCAAGAAAGAACCAGTTCATGAGCCAGGAAGAAACAATGTTCAAATTCAGAAATAAAAGTGGGAAGATAGAACAAACTAAGACAAAACACAAATGAAAGTCAAAGTTGAGGAAAAGTTTCCTAACCCTTCAAACATTTAATTTAATTAATTTTCTGTAAAAAAAAGCGGTAAGAACTGTGTAGGTGATCATTTTATCTTTTACCCTAAAACTCAGACATAACAAATGCATGCTGCTATATTTTTTTTTACTGCACACTGGGCCATTATATTACTCATTGAATGTCAAGAACGTGTGAATGGCGACTATGCCTGAAAACAATAAAAAACATAGCAAAGTCCATACAGAAATATTAAGAAGATGACCTTAAAATATCTAAATGATAGTCAAAACATAACACAATCAGTACGCAATAGAAAAAACAAGTCCTTGGGATTTGTGATAGTTGAAATAACTTTTGTACTCTACTGTAGATGAGTTGGACAGCCTTCCCAAAATATAGTACAATTTAAGAAATTATTCTTTTATGGATGATCCATATGACCGTCAACAGATTAAAAAAAATCAATGAAATCAAGCTATAAACACTTTAAATTGTACAGCTTGCAATCCCCACAGTAAACATAATATAACCAAACCACATGAGCACTTTTAATTAACTAAGCCTGTATGTAAATCACTCTAAGTGGCAAGGAGATGGTAAGCAACGGCACTGTTTTCGAAAATCTTTTTTGAGAACATGAGTGACTGCAGCCTACGTCTCCTGTTAACATCTCGGAAGACTTGGTCACTTTCTAAAGAATTTTCCAGTCATTACAGCAAACAATGTGACTGTTCAAGCAAAGCGCTTGTCTCATATACACAATGTAGTATCTCTATATATAATCTGTTGTTGTTTGTCCGCGAATGAATGAGAAGAAGCAGCACTAGATGGCAGTAGAGAGCTAAAACATAGGCATTGCATTAAGAATCTCCTCCAGGCTTATACTACTGAAGACTGTAGTACTCCAATCACACCTCAAAACACAGACATTCAAACTAAACAAATTGTTGTGTTTTAAATTAACTAAAGAGATCTTCATTTAGATCTTGATCTTTGTTTGTCCGGAATAACGAAAGGGGTGGTGGACAGTGTTACGCTGGTTAGCCTCCTGAGGCCTGGTTAGAGAATGAGATTGCCGAAGATAAAAGGTTTGTGCCTACATAACATATGAATGAAAGAAAGACAGTGGGTAAAATGAATGACAACGTAACAGCACATTCGGGAAATTATTATTGTTACGTTGTAGCCGGCGAGTGCTGTGCGTCTCACAGTTGTACCGTGCCTTGCTCACATGTCAGTGAAGTGATCCCTATTTATGCTTTAAAGAGCCTGGATACCTATGTGTCCCCCTTTTATAACCATTGCTCCGTGTATATTGCCTTACTCTTTGGATTGCCACAAAGCAACCTGCGAGACTGGAGAAAGGTTGAGAAGACATTGTGAGAGGAAACGATAGTGTCGTGAAAACGAGATGGACTGTGAACGGACAGAAGCAGAAATGCTCCTACACCACCACATGATTACTATTCGGACAGTGATTCCGAGTAGGACATTCCTATCGAATCAATGTCCAAGGGTTTTCTTTTGTAATTTTGTTTCCCTTATAAAAAATCATAATGCTGTGCGACAAAGGGCCCAGTTCACGACTGGCAGCCGCGTTTTAACAGGGAGCCCTTCACAGACTACTTTAACACGCACAACGTAGTTGGGCGCACATGGCTAGTAATACTATAATACTAGATTCAGCCTGGATATGGGTGACAAAAATATTTGTGTGAAAACATGCAAGATGAATGTAAGGGCATGATGCGTATATGAGGTTAACTGTGCAAGGAATATATGAATACAATTTAAGCAATCATTTTTAAATTTGAATGTTTCACTTGGTACTGATATTTGTTGTGATAAATGCTCCCCTTTTCTTAAAGCTACCAATATTATATTGTTAGCATTACACTTTTACTATACCTTTTTACTTTTATAAATACAGTTAAATAATGTAATATGTGGGTATAGTATATTTGCATAGTGTAAATAAAAAAAAAATCCTTTATAACTGTTTTTATCCTAACATCACCAAGTAAAATCTTAAACACTGGAAAGAACAAATAAGCAAGAAAATACTGACTTCATACTTCCTAATGATACAAAACATTTGAATGGATTTTACATCAAAGAAAACACATTTGGCATGTAGAATACACTTTCAGTTTTAAGTTTTACAAAACTTAAAACATCCTACGTTTTCATTATAGGATTTCTTCAAAGTAGTAGGTTAGAGAAAAAAAAAGTAAACTTAAGAGGAAGAAAGTTGTCCAAGTAAAATCGATTGGTGTTTCCTGCTACAAAAGATGAAGGGAACTCAGTTCCTTAAATTTTGCACAAAGATTGCCTCAGGGGGACCAAATCCAAACTCTCAAAAAAAAAAAAAACACATTCTAAACAGAAGATCATGAGGTAAAAATATGCTTTTCCCTAATACTGAGGTTATTCTAACCGAATGTTCATTCAGCCAATGTTGTATTCGGTTTCACAAAACTGGCATCCCACCTCCTCATATTGCTTCTCACCACTGGAGAACAAATTTTTCTTATTTGTATTCCCAACAAATACTATTCTCATATTCACAATATTATGGACTATTGAAAGAATATTCATTAATTTCATGTATGTTTTTGAAACTATAGAGTTCAAACTTGGAAATTAATCAGAACAGATGATGGGATGTTAAAATTATGGCAAGCATTTTATTTAGTAATTCACCATGCCACCCATGACCAGTGGGATATTCCATCTGCAAACTGCCACTGAACATGGCTCTCCATATATAGTACATATTATTTTGGTATTTTGTAAAGCACTCACATCAATAATTCAAATGATCTTCTATGTTAGTGTGTGTAAGCCTATGAAGCGAGGTTTTCCTCACAGGGAAAAGTCCAGCTAGTCACTTGAACCGAGTTCTCCTTTAACTCAAGTAACTAAGACAGTGGATTCCAAACCTGACTTTGTGATCTGTGATGACCTACTTGGAAATGCAGCCTGAAAGAAGCTAACCTGGTTACATTGGTACTGTGACTTGGATTTGCTAAGGAGTGACTGTATGGAGCGGGGTTGTGTAGGGAATGTGAACCCACTGTAAAGAAGAGACACTCCACCAGTAAAAAGCCCAATTAGTCTCTACAGCCATGTCTCTATTTGCTCAACTGCTTAAGACACTGCTTTTCATACTCTTTGTGGGATGCCAATCTGAGGTTGTCTCTCAGGAGCCCAGTGGCAATGACTTGTCTTAAAATGTTGCCTAAACAACCCACTTACACCAAACAGTATATGATCTAACATACAAACACGTTTCCAAACATAATTCAGGCTTTGCTTTGTAGGAATTGTGAGGGATTTTAACTTTCCATCTGGAGATGCCAAATTAATGGATTTCTGTTTCATGGCAGACTGGAATAAATGTAGGAAATTGTGTATGGATGTGAGAAAAATAACTGATACATTCATGTTAATCAATCAGGTAATTAATTATCAGTTTTGCCTTTGGTAATGCTAGTAATTAATTAAATAATTTGGTAAGGCTCCCATTATATTTTCCTTACCCTTCTTCATAGGAGGGGTTTCTGGCTGTTAGACTTATATCAGGGTGGAAGCACTCTTATTTTAAAAAAAAAAACCAGAATAATACAATTTATTCATAAACACAAGAATTATACAAAAAAATATAACTGCATAAATATTGCCATACAAGAAGGGTGGTGGGTGGTGGTGGCACAGTGGGTAGTGCTGCTGCCTCACAGTTAGGAGATCCGGGTTCACTGCCCGGGTCCTCCCTGCGTGGAGTTTGCATGTTCTCCCCGTGTCTGTGTGGGTTTCCTCCGGGTGCTACGGTTTCCTCCCACAGCCCAAAGACATGCAGGTTAGGTGCATTGGCAGTTCTAAATTGTTCCTATTGTATGCTTGGTGTGTGGGTGTGTGTGTGTGTACGTGCCCTGAGGTGGGCTGGCGCCCTGCCTGGGGTTTGTTTCCTGCCTTGCGCCCTGTGTTGGCTGGGATTGGCTCCAGCAGACCCCCGTGACCCTGTAGTTAGGATATAGCGGGTTGGATAATGGACGGATGGATGGACAAGAAGGGTGCAAGACAGATGAGACATACAAGCATAGAGTTCTAACTTATCTTGACACAGACAAACAGTTTTACTACACCAAGGCCTTAAGGATGATGTCTGACATTGTGTGAAGTGGAGTGCTGTTGCTCCATGTTTAAGTGGAGGTTTTTATTACATGATCCTTTGTCTGTGGTGTGATGCTGCCTACTGTGGCTTAATGTTAGGCTCTTTTCTGGGTCCTCTGCAACTTCATAGTTAAAAGCATTACTTTCTCTGGCACAAGAGTGTAGGATTTGAAGTTCCCTTCTCAAAGCAATGCTGTTTTTCAGTCTTCTCAGACTGGGCCCGGTCACTGGCATAAAGCTTAGCTTGACAAAGCGGCTTGTTAGCTTTCAACTCATGAAGAGAGCAGATTGTCAGGGTTCAGCTCTCCCAAAGACAGCAGCCTATCAGCTTCAAGGTCTCCAAAGAGACAGAAGAGATGAATGTAGCTAGTTGTAAAGGTAGGTGTAACCTCTGGTGATTACATTCAAATCATTTCCAATCACAGATCCAGTGCCTGATCATAGGCATGTTATTTTGTCCATCACATTCAGATTCAGTTCAGTTTTCAGTTGCAAACATAAGATGAATTTCCATTTAGGTGCCTACTTGTTTGTGGTAGTCTCTTCCAAGGTGTTGGCTCAACACTTATTTACACTTTTGTTATCAGATGAAGTACAGGGCTGACCAAAGTGTTGGTACAAGCTGCAGTTCCACCATTCACTTAGGAATGCAGGGGTCAAGGATGCAGCTGAATTTCTGAATTCCCTGTTAAACCTTCTGTGTTAAAGGCCTTGTTTGCCACTAAGAAAACAGCAGAAAGGGCAATACCCCCTTTGTCCTACAGCATGTGCTGCTTGAATCTTTCTCCTCATATAATAACAAATAACAGAGTCAACAAACAGACAGGATTATATGCCTTTGCTAAATGCACTAGTTTTCCAGTGGAGACTCATCTGAAGAAAATAAAGCAAAAAACATAAATAAACCTTTTTCTGGTTTAATAAATAATATGTTTCTCACAAAAATAACCACAAGAAATATTAAATGCTTTATTGACCATTTTTTTTTTGTCACTGGGACTTGATTTCCATGAAATGATTACCATAGCTCTAAAAAGCATGTAGTTTTACTCAAGTTGCAAGAAGGTAATAATCAGTTTTGTACAATATTCAACTAAAAATATTATGTAATGAATATTAGATAGGAATGAGCAGTTATGGTTATTTTTATAGTCAGTACTACCATGAATTAGTCCTGGTCTAATGAACTGTATTACAAAACAGAAGACATAGCATACTAGAATAAAATATGAAATCAAGTGATTAATTATGAACTTATTTTTAAGATGAACAGCATGTAAAATCCAAATGGGAATTGGATTAGGAATCTTTGTTCTTTCCAACCTCAGGAGTATTTTGTTAATTCTTCAAAGGATATTAAGTTTTAAAATAAATAAGGTGAGGAAAGTGTGCTTCCATGAAGAAATGGAAGAATAGTACTGACACATGCGCTGACTTATCTAATTGCTTTTCTTCCTGGTATCACAGACACCTTGCTTGTTTTTCAGGGGGAGGCATTCATATGCCAACTGCAGTTAATCTGTCACGCAGTTCAGGGGCTCTGCTACAGCCTTTGTCGTTTATCCTACAAGCAGCATGTGTCAAGAGCATTCGGATGTTGTGCTTGTTTATGCCAACATATGGAAAGCCATCTTTCCAGCCAGCATGGAGGAATGAGAGGGAGGGATATGCAGTGGAAACTCGCAGCTCCTCTAAGTCGGCTTTACACCACAGCTAAGTGAAGTTGGGATTTAATGCTGGGAAGATCTATTGGACCTGATCCATATAATTAGAATAAAATCATCAGATATTTGCAGTTGAACTGGTAAAGACATGAATTACATTAGATACATTGTTAAATAATATATATAATGACTAGGGGAGTTTTATACATTATCAAAATATGCTCTGTGTTTATTATGTACTGGGCAGGGCTGTCTTAACAGCATTATAGGCCCCCGGGCAAAGCAGAGCTCTGGGGCCCCTATATACGCAACCACTCAGCAAGTCAAAACATACATAGATTAGCATGGGGCCCCTATGCTTGCAGGGCTCCCGGGCAACTGCTCAGTGTGCCCATGCGTTAAGATGGCCCTGGTGCTGGGATACTACACGATATAGTATTTGTTTAAATATGTAATCCTCTGCTTTTCATGCTTATCTGACTGGATGAAAACAAATGGGCTACAGTAATTAGAGCTTAATACTGGGCTAAAGATGAAGTAGGTCAGTGGTGGTACTGTGCAAAGTCGTGCAACGCTTTTACAACAAAGAATTCTGTGACCAGCAGTTGTTTGGCTTCCTTTAGTACGAACATAACATGACATTTTCAAACTCACTTAGTCCAGTTGAACCTCACACAATGCACTGGGCACAGGTCATCACATGGATAACTAACAAACACATGCACACTCTCACTCAGGCCAGGGTACATTTCAAATTTGTCAGTCATCCTGGCCAGCATGTCTTTGGGTCGTTGGAGAAAATATCTCTTGTTATGAGAACAACGTCTTAATGGTTCAATGAAAAACTTTGTTCTGCTAAAAGGCTGACTTACTTTTACAAAACTGTAAACTCAAAACAAATCGGTTTGGCAGAATTTTTTCACATATAAACTCATTCTGGCTTTTTTGTAGTATATTATTTTCATGTAGATCTTCTAAATTTCTAATTATACTTTCAATGACTTTGTAAGAAATAGAAGGAAGGTGTACTGATTGGTGATTGAAATGGCAACTTTTGCAACCTTGATTAAAGGATGGCATACGTATTCATTCCATATAATCTGCCATTGGCAATGCGTTTGGTTTTCCACCTTCTCCATATATTGGTGTTATAAAGCTTTTACGAAATGTTTTAGAATAGTATTCTTTAAAAAAAAACAACACACAAATTGATGACTATAATAAAAATGAAATAATACACTCAAAAACATAATTGATATAATAATGCATTAAACGACATACTCCGCTGTCAGCAGACATTGTCAAATATGTTAATATGGAGGGTCTGATTAGGGGACTGATTCAATGAATGCACAGGGTGTAATGCCGCCAATAACCCTTTTTCTTGTTTTGTCCTCAGATCTCAATAGAAAGACCCAGATGAGGAACCGTTATGTCATCTCAAACTTCACCTCTGACGCTGCATATTCCAGCACCTCGAAATAAAAAAGCCGAAAAGCGATCATCATATAATAAGCAGACAGAGAGGACAGCAGAGGATAAGCAGACAGTTTTGTCTGCCATATGCTATTTATTACTTTGGCTTAGCTTGAACTGCTAATAAACGGGGTACCCTTGCTTTTGTTTTTTAAACAACAAGCAGTACTGAGATTCTGTTATACCAAAAATAATAATAATGTGTAAAAGAACCGTTTATGTAATACGCATTCTGTTTTGAACTTTATAATAGAATACTTCACTTGCCTTCCTTGCAATGTATCAAAGTGAAAAGCACCAACCTGAACAGGATTATACGGTGTTAAATATTAGGTAGCGTTCAAAACCTTTGAAAATGTAGGGCTTCACTTTACAGCCATAGGAACACCTAATGAAAATAATGTGACTCAGTAATGTCCAAGCAAATAAATCATCAGGACTAACCAGTTTAAAACATAAACACAGCACTTATTCTTTCACAATAGCACATAAACATTTAACATCAACACACTACTATGATTCAGATTCAAAGGTCTATGTTAACACATCATGTAAACTGTGGGTAAATTTTATGACATTAGTAAAATATATTCTCTATTCCTGATACTTTTAATTAAATTCAAGTTGTCTAAATGTGCTTTGTAACAGTGGTTTTGATAGATTAACTCAAATAACAGGCTCAATGGCAACTCTGGGATACTGAGCATCCAGAAATTATTTGGGAGTTTTTAATGAAGATGGGTAACATGTAAAAATCAGTCATTTGCACTGTCACTTAGATGTAAAAAGATATTGTAAGGAAAAAAGAAAAATCCACACACACTCACCAACATTCGGGACAGCTGGTTGCTCTGTGTCTTAGTAACCGCACTATTAATTCCCATATGATTTACACTGAGGCTTTAGGTAAGGTAGCTAAAGAAGGTAATTAAAAATTTAATGTGCAATTAAAGTGTTATTTAGCAATTGAACACCACTTTAATGAACACTTAATTTAAGTTTAGTGTACATTATTCTGATGTGGCTTTAGAGTTTCTCCTACAACAAGCACATTTTATTACAAATACACATAAAGAAAACCTAATTATAGATAATGCATAGACTTTCATAATCTTTTAGAAAAGTTTCCTCATGCCTGTGTTATACAAAATGTACTGTCTGTCACTTGGTATGGTGGCAGTATAGCTGAAGAATATAATTTAAATTATTTGAATATAAATTAATATTAAAAATAAGAAAAGACCACTCAAGTCATGAATGTGCACTCAAAATATTTCATTTCTGCTGAAGTAGCTGTGTGATTATTGTAAGAAACAAGAAAGAATGCATCAGCCTTCCTACAATTAAGAACAGACCATAATCAGAAGGGCAAGTACACAGACGAATACAAAAAATAAAAATGAAAAAAACAGTAAATACTGAAGAGTCACTGAAATAATTTAGACAGGTTATAGAAAATGGCACAAAAACATTGCTCATTGCAGACCACCTCGCAGCCCTGTATGCAAGTGACATTGTTGTTGCATTATAATTTATTTGGTTAACATCTTCACCATAGGTGACATACAAGATCAGCGCACACTACAAAACATAGTTTTTTTGCAATTAAAGCAGAGGCAGGTTAGGTGACTAGTTCAGGGTCATACAATGTGTCCCAGATGGAAACCAAAATTAAAATGCCGTGCTTTAAAGCCCAACAATTTACCTGCTATACTCATTTTACTCTGTGACATTTTATGCAATGCTAAAGTTAAATATGAATATACCAGTGACGATATTTATCACTGTTTGTTAGTTTAGAAACCTGTCTTACTTAGCTACTGCTTGTGATAAAGTAGTCTTTATAGGTAACTTAAATAAACCTGTATTCATTTGTTTTTTATAGCTGTGTAGCTCTGCTACCTGCATGTCTTATTTCTGATGGGATGTGTCCCTGAAAGATGAAAATTAAATAATTTTCATATAGATTATAAAAGGAAAGCTTTAAAGCTCTAATACTGATGTGGATCAGTATCTGTCAAAATGATTGCAGTTGCACGTCCTAGTCCACCATCTCAAGTTCAAAGCACTGACAATGAGAACACTGTGGAAGATAAGCTAAACAAATGAAACAAAAGAAAGCAAAGAAAAGCATTTTTTTTTAATTCTTCACAATGTTTAGAATTCACAAAACTATGTTCATCTCACATCAAAGTTATTCAATTAAAAACCCGTGAAGTTTGCCTTGTATTACATTTTGTTTTGACGGGTACTTTACTAACACTTTCATCGAATCTAAAAAGAATACCCTCTACAAAAATTTCCACCTCTGACTGACTACTCAAAAGTTTTTCTGAATTATAACAGGTCCTACACATCTTTTTCGTCATTTTATATCACATTAAATTATCACATTCATAATGTAAAATGTTCTCCTCCTAAAACCTTTTACTATTTTGTTATAATGGATTTGCTCCTCAACAGAGGGATATATTCCACAACCATGAGACTCTAGTAACAGTTCGTCAAAATTTATGGATAGTCTCAGATCTACAAAACTCAACCAACAAGCATAGCTTGTCTTTGAAAGAGACGTTAGATAAAACATAAATGAGGACCAATGTACTAATGTTTTACTTAGTAAAAACAGATACACAAAGGCTTAATAAAAAATGCATACTCTTAAATCAGAATGGTAAGTAAACGTAAAGATACCAAATTACAAGTTAATAGTCAGCCTTGTCTAAGAGTATTAAACAGTATAAGAACACATTTGCATGGATATGCTGAAAAACAATCCAAATTAACAAGTGAAAATATTGGCAACCTTTGAGTTTTACTCATCGAGAAAGACTTAGAAAACAAATATGCCTTAAGCTGGGCTTTAAAGGTACCAACAGGTAAAAGCAGTCTGTTTGAAAAGCCATAGATTGTTTCAATGCCACAGGGCAGCTAATGAAAAGGCCTGTGCTCTTTTTGCTTAGAATGAGGAAAAGTCAAAAGTGACTATGAATAAGACCTTAAAGATCCTGAGGCTGATACCACACAAAGACACTCAGTGAGGCAACAGGGAACTAGACCATGAAGAGCTGTGTAAACCAACAACAGACTTTTAATTTGAGCTTTGTACCTCACAGAAAGCGACAAGAGAGTGGCCAGATTGGTGATATACATGCCTCTTCTTAGTACCATAGTCCTAGTGCTGCTATTTGCACTAATTGTAGCCACTGTAATGGAGAGCGATAAACACCCGCACGAAGTGCATTGCAATAATCGAATTGTGAGGTAATAAAGGCTTGAATAACTATCTCTAAATCCCTCAAAGTAAGAAAAACTTGGAAATTCACATGAAATGAGAAAAGCTGCTCCTGACAGCTGAATGTATCAGAAGCGCAAATCTGAGCTCTGACTCAAGAATAACACCTGATCTCTTAACAGTCAACTTTGATATAATATTTCCAAAAGCCAGGATTCAAATTCTTAACTTGATCAAAACTATTAGCTCACTTTTGTTTTCATTAACCTGAAGGAAGCTCTCTGCCACCGAAGCTTCGATCTCATTAAAACAGTCAGTAAGGGACTCAATTTGGTGAGTATCCTCAGGGGTCAGAGACAGATAACAATCATCCGCCTTACAATCTGCTCATTCACATCGGCTAGCTCCCTTGTGCTAATTTTTATTCCAGGAAAACTAAAAGGACTCAAAAAATGGCGTGCGGTGTGATTTTTGCTTTATCCTTTTATGCATTTATTGCTTTTTTTCCTTTGTCCCATGCGAGGACTGGGTTTTGAAAAGCTATATACAGTAGACTTGCTAAGAAAGGAATATCAGATATTAAATATGTCATATATTATGAATGTCATATACAGAATTGTTTATGGGTTAAAGGATGCTAATAACTGCAAAGTCATGTGTCTACTATATTTACCATGTTCTATGGCCACAAGAAACACCAAGCAGAGAACAACTTGTGTTTCCCACACAGGCCATAGAAAATCAAACAATTCTGATTTTAGCAGACAATTCATAATGGTGTAAAGTACCTAATTAAAGTTATTTTTAAAAACTGTTTAAGAAAGTAATTCTTGAAGATTTAAAAATGAAGACCACCATTGAGGCCACATATAGAATCCCACAGAGAGTTAATTCCAATTGGCCAGGAAACACTTCTGACAGAAAGGTGGTGGAATATTTCATGTCATTTCTTGAATATGGCTAATGACTGAATCATACAACATAGCTCTTAGTTAATGAAATGAGGTTGATGAACTTAATGTAGACAGTGCGAAAATTATTTTTGCTGAATCAGCACCTTGCAATCCCCAGAGGTTTATTTTCCCCAAGAAGGGTACTGGCTGGGTTTTTTGTTTTCCTCTCCTCCAAAGTCAACTGGCCATAACTCAAAAATGAATGTACTTTATATTGTCATGATCTGTTTATGCTAATCAAGCTTACATTTCTCTGTCTTACTATGTGTTTAAAATGGTTTGTTTATGTATGTAAATGTTTTTATGGTTTAGAAATTTACAGATAATGCATCATACTTGAATATCTGTGAAAACACACTGGAATTGCGCTTAGTGAAGAGTTCTATACAGTGTAAACTGAATTGAATTGTTTAAAAATATGTATGTTCTTAATACCATAAAGATAATTTAAATTTAATGACAGTCATGTCTATAGCCCTTACTTTAACCTTATAAGTTTAATGAAACAGATTTGTATGTGTGACCTAATCATTATGTTCATTTTAGAAAAGCAACATTAAAAAAATTAACAACCAACAGTAAATAACATCTAGAGAGGCAACTTTGTTCATTTAAATAGAAACTAAAGCATGGCGCAATAGCCTTGCTATGACATTCAGCCTCTAAAAATCTGAATTAAAACACTGCTGTTCCAATGGAAGTTTTTCTGTCATGTAGCAGTTGCTCTTTGTCAGCTTTAATAAGACATTGTAATGTACACCTTTGCTTTGCTACCCACAACTTTCTTTGGTAACCTCAGACAAACCAAACACAATGGAAACTTTGGCATGCCTACTCAAATTTTGCTTCTAACAGCTGAGATCTCCCATCTGTGCGCTCGACTCTGCTTGTTGAATTTAAATTTCTGCATCTAAGCATCTAGCACTCTGAAATTAAATTAAAAGTAAACATGTTTGATTTTGTTAGGTCAAGTGACATTATAGAGAACTGTAAATGTCAGCAGAAGAAAACAAAAAACAGAAAATCAGACAATTAGAAGGAAACAACCAAGGCCATGACTTAATAATGTGTGTTCAATTCAGTAGGAAGTAAATTTATGGTAATTCTATGCACATACTGTACTGTTTTGAAGGATATATAATTTAAGAAAAGGGAAGGATATTTAGCTGCTGGGATCACGTTCAGCATAACTGAGCCTTGTGTATTTTGCTAATGAATATCTGAGTTGTCCCAGAAATATGCCTTCTAAGCAAGTTAATTTTAATTTGTTCTGTATTACTGAGCATACTATTAAAAAACAAGGCTTATCTGCAGGCTAGTGGCATGCACTTTCATAATGAGTAGTGCTATGGAATTTAAACTCAGAGGACAGCGAATATGAGAGAAGGTTTGGAGAACTAGCAGGGGGCCACACCAATTCCTCCATCCTGGCAAAGCATAGCAGAGAAATCCAACTTAACTTAAGTGGGATATGGCAGCTCTAAAAACAGGGCATGCTGCCTGCAAGGATCCGTTTCAGGTCTGATTCCTTAAAGGCAGTTTGATGAGGCAGAAACTAAAGGAAGCTGGAGGTCCTGTAACCACAGATGGTGATTCCGAAGCTGGCCCCACAAGTGCATGTCTACTTTGGGGGAAACCTTTAGCTGAATGTATCTTTGCTGTTTTGTACTACAGTATTGCCACTCATACATTACTTTATTTATTTTTGATATTATGTACACTTGAAAAAATAAAGGTAGTGTCTCATATTACTTAGTAAAAAGTAAATACCAGTAGACACAATGTTTTTAGGGTCTGGGGAAAAAAGTTCCTTAAATGGGATTAAGATGAACAAGACATGAACAGAGCAGTAGCCTCCTGTGTCAGTCAGTGTACAACGGTCCAAAAAAATGTGAATTCTGAATACACCGTCAATGTGAACAACATTAATCATAAAACATATGTTAGTCAATACAAGGGAATGCTCCTCACTGCTTGGAGCAATGTGATCAGGTCACGTGTTTATCTAACTTGATAGAGAAGAATCTGTGACCTGGAAGAGCCTGAGATAGAGGGTCTCAACAGGCAGTTGTGATGGCAGGGTGGAGCTACACATCAATTGGCCATGTGTTCCTTTGAAATTATATGTAAACACAGATATGGCAATCCCACTAGAGTCATCAAGAGGAAATGAGGACAAGAAAGACCATGCTTTTATGTCAGGGAGAAACCAGTTGCTAGCACTGAAGACTACTGCATTCCCAAGATTGTTCCTTTTTGAAACAGAAACAGAAGAAGCTAATAGGATACCGAAAATATTGCCTCTTTTTAACAGATGACCTTTGCCAGTATGGAAAGAAATTGCTCAGGTATCCATAGTAGGATGTTATCTCAAATACTTGGGCTATTATATAAGAATATTTTAAAACATAACCATAGTACCATGTATTTTGATTCATTTCTGTAAAATACTGATATTGTGAAACAGTGTCTCAAAAATGTTGAAAAAGGGCAAACAGGTCTATCAAGACTCAATGTCCTTAACCTTAAAAAGGTCTCAGCAAAACACCCAAGACAAGAAGTAAACAGGACCAAGGGCCAGCACAACATTGAGTGAGGCAGACACAGAGGGGGGGTTAAGTGCAAAAGCAAAAAAAAATGTGCAAACTGTAAACAAATGTAACTTATAAGCAGACATTATTTAATTTTTCTAAAAACAGTCTATTCCATAGTGCATTCCATTTTCTTCAGTGAAAACTAAATAAAATCATACTTGTGCCATAAAATTTGGTTACAAGTGTGCCCCAGTTTTGAAAATGAGAAAAAATATATTGCACACACCCCATCATTGTATGAACAATCCAGAAGATTCATACATCCAGTCCACAAAGGCTTTCCCTGGTATTCTACACCTTACACCATTCTACTTTAACATCAATTTCCACTGAAGCATATTCAAAAAGAGACTACAGACTTATCAAAACCAAATATATATGAACCAGTCCCTTCATGACTCTCCGCCCCCGCATATTCAGGTTTTATAGCTTTTTCAACTAATCAGCTGACACAAGTTGAAGCCCGCTTGTACCTCTCTCATGTGCATGCACCTGCCATTAAAATGTGGCATGCACAACGAGAAAGCAGCATGTCCCAAAACACTACTGCTACACTTTCTCCCAAAGAGACTCTGCCTTGTGGAATCTGCTACTCTCCAGTTTACATATCCAGCTGTGATGAAAGCAGGACAGCATACAAGAAATCGGAGACATCCATGCCTGTTTATCCAGTTTGTAATCCTCTTAAGCTGAATACCGACCTTAAGCCCAGAATAATGGACCTGCTCCATTACCTTACCAGAAGCCGACTGCACACCATCAGTCTCAAGTAAGTTGAGCGAAACTGTTTATACAGTAATCCTTAGTAGTGCCCTCTTGATAATGCAACAGGACACATGCAAAGCTATATACAGTTAGGTGCTTCATCACAGGGTCTCAAAATAAACAGAAACCTAGACCAGGACTTCACTAGTCTACCTAGAAACAGACATTATCCACAGGTAGCTAGGCGCCCAACTAAAAAAAGCAGCCCAAAATGGGACTCTGGCTCTAAAAGTTCAAAAACGCTTTAAGAATACTACAAAAAAAATGCTGTTCAAGGGAGAGGATGACCACAAACCACTGGTGTAGAAGACAGAGGCAAAAAAAGTATTTACATAAGGAAAAAGAAGCTAAAAAATGACAAACAGGAAAAAGGCAAAAAATACAGCAATAAAGAAGCAAAGAAGTCAAAATCCACAATCTAGTAAACAGAAGCCAAAAACGAGAAGAAAAAATCCAATAAACTGGAAAAAAAGTCAAACAATCCTTAGACTAGTGACCCACATTCTACAACCCTAAATGAATCTCTGAGAGTCCTACACCTGAACCTTAAATGTAAAGCCAGAGAGCGGTCCCTCAACAGTGACATCACGGATTCCTCGTCTCTTGGGGTCCCCCCCACAGAAAACAAGGAACATAAGTAAGCAGCATAAATGCACAATATGTACAGTAAATGCTAAATAATAAACAAGCATAACAATATCAACAAGATGGGTGGTGTGGTGGCGCAGTGGTAGCGCTGCTGCCTCACAGTAAGAAGATCTGGTTTCGCTTCCCGGGTCCTCCCTGCATGGAGTTCACATGTTCTCCCCGTGTCTGCGTGGGTTTCCTCCGGGTGCTCCGGTTTTCTCCCACAGTCCAAAGACATGCAGGTTAGGTGCATTGGCGATCCTAAATTGGCCCTAGTGTGTGAGCCCTGCGGTGGGCTGGTGCCCTGCCCGGGCGTTCGTTCCTGCCTTGCGCCCTGCGTTAGCTTGGATTGGCTCCAGCAGACCCCTGTGACCCTGTAGTTAGGATATAACGGGTTGGAAGATGACTGACTGATGAACATCAACAAGATTACAAAAAAGCATAAAACACGAAAAGTAAACATTCAAAAACAACAGAAAGAACCAAAAAGAAGCAAACAAACGTAAGCCAGGGTACAAATCCTGGCTTAAACATAACAACATAATGTAATTTATTTTTCTACTCTTTTTTTTTTAATGAAGTTGTGTCAGACTGTTACAAAAACTGTAATATGAAAACTCTTGATTTAATTCATCCTATTTACATCTTTTTTTAATTGTGGAAATGTATTTCAAGTTTCTCGGAATTCTTCACAGAAAGGCTGGGAATATTAATTTATGTTACGTAACTCATATATCAGCACATAGCAGTCTTAATTTAATTCTGTGTAAGTTCTTGTCAAAGGAGTCCTTATGTTTTTAGTAGGATGTTTTAGCAGTATTTGAGATTGCAATGTTTGATCATTAAAATTGAGTTTGAATATATGTGAAATAAATTTGCAATTTAAATTCTTAGGGCTACACGAATGTATAATGCATTCAGAAAGTTCCCATATTCAGGACCCTTCACTTTTTTATATTTTGTTATGTGACAGCATTATGTTAAAATCATTTAAATTATTTTCTTTGCCTCATCAAGAAACACTCAATACCCAAGACTAATAAAGAAAAAACTTAATTTTGGAAATTTTTGCAAATGTACTCAAAATAATAAAATAAAATATCTCATTGACAGAAATATCCCACTGACAGAAATATTCAGACCCTTTAGTCCAGGGGTCCTCAATTCTGGCCCTGGACAGCTACTGTGGCTGCAGGTTTTCATTCCAACCCTTTTCTTAATTACAAACCACTTTTTGCTATTAATTACCTTATTTTCCCTTCATTTTAACTCTGTTCTGCACATTCTGCAGCAGAATGTGACAACAATTTCAGTTGTAGTTTATGAATTATAAATTTAGAATAAATTAGCCTTTAAGCGCCCCAGTCAAATGGAGTTAGAGAAGAAGTAAGGTGAGTACTGTTTTTTTAAAGACAATGCTTGTAGTTTCATATTAAGTGCTTCTTTGCTGTAACATTATGAAAACCAAACTGAACCCAAATGCTCAATTTAAATGTGGACAGAATATTGGGTGTACTGTGGTGGTCTGGCGCCCTGCCTGGGGTTTGTTTCCTGCCTTGCACCCTGTGTTGGCTGGGATTGGCTCCAGCAGACCCCCGTGACCCTGTAGTTCAGTTATAGCGGGTTGGATAATGGATGGATGGATATTGGGTGTATGAATTTCTACAGCAGTGCTAACTCTTGGGATATACCATCTGTTAGAATGCATTTTGCTATGGATATACTACTAATAATAAAAATGCACTGCTTTTTTAATACCAACAGACTGCACAACACAAGCATTACCAATACAACAGTGAGCTCCTAGCCTATACATCAGGAGTGGATAGCATATACAAAAATCCGCATCATGGTGTAATGACAAATTTTGGCAGATTTGGTATAATCCATTTGTATACACTAACACAGTAAAATGTATCTTAACAAATGTATTAAAAATTAATTGTGCAAAAATCATTACTCTCATTTGTTGAAAGGCTTGTTAACTTGCTGTTACGCATATGGATTTGCTAGGAGGTAATCACTGCTCTGAACTAATAAAAGAGTAGCTTTTTTCTCCCTCATGCAGTCCAACAAACACAGGACAAGATGCTGTGTTTTCCTGTCTCTCCTTCTCTTTTCATGTTAGATGCTTTAAATATACATACATTGTCAATGTCCAATGAAGAGTAGCGGCATTGACTCATCAATCAAGTTAAACCACACATCGCTATGGGACACAGGTCACATACAGTACAAGTCCACACACAAATATATTACCTTTAAGACACTAACATGAAATCAAATGTCTCTTTACTTTTGTCTGTTGTGAATGTATTGTCCTATCTCTCTAATGCCACATTCCAAACTGAAGGTACTGTGCTGCTCTTTAGCAGTTCTCCAAGACCCCCCAACTATTATGACTGTGCATGGACACAAATATGGTGGAGTATTCTTGCTTGGGACACCATACGTAGGAAGTATAATTGACATGGCCGCCCCCTTTAATCTGTCCTCGCTATCAGGAAGCATCTCTGCTCTAGCAACCAACCAGCCAAGAAACCCCTATAAAGGGCAAACTCTCCTACACCTACTAGTATATAGTAGATTTAATTAAGTTAACTTATTGCACATTTTTAAAATTATTTATTGCTTCTTAAAAATGGTTATTATTAGGGGGAAACTGAACTGTTGGCATTCCTGTAGAGGCTGCACATATGGAATCCTCTTCAGCAAATACTGACGTGAAGCTGTTTCTATATCAAACACAGACTATTGATAAGGCAAACATTGGATAAAAAAAAACAAAACTGGAAAACCCCCTTTGTTTTCATATTGTAGACTGAAAAATAAGGCATAATGACTGCCCGTGTATTACTAAAATAGGTATAATAAGCAGCAATCAGCTATAATTAATCTTCACGGTAAAGAGTTAAAAATGATTGCTTTCAAAATTTATATACTCATTTGGTTGTCATGACTGTTTAAAAGTTGCTCTGAAGTCAGTATCTAACTTGGATCCTGGTTGCTATGGAATCTTACTTTCAGAATAATGCTTTTAGAAAATGCGAAAAGCTGTTTTGAGTTTCTAACCCATATTTTGTGTATATTTGAATTTAGCACCGATGAGGCTCCCCTAGCTTCGAAAGTCACAAGTGGGAAAAATTTGTAGGTTCTATCAAACTGTTCCCTTGACATGAAATGACTCTACTGTACAGGTATATAAAAGCCAGATAAAAGTCACAAAGCACAGCAGCCTTCTGGACAGCTAGTTCTCTAGACAAAATTTAAAAAAATAAATAAATAAGGAAAACATATACGAGTAGACAAACTATACTTTGATGCCCGATTAGAAATTCAAATGGTGTCTTTTTGGGAACACCTGCCATTCTCATTCAATGACCTCATGTAAACACTGCTATTTAAAGCAAGTAGGCAGGCACCAGGATTGCAGGAGGATGCAATCTTCAGGGAAAAAAAGGAAAGACTAAAAGTTTAAGTGACTTTGATGGTGACGTGACACCTAATATGCCATTATAATGTATCATGGACAGCACACCTACTATGATTTTTATGCACAACAAGGTCAACAGGTAAAGTGAGAAGGGTCTACCAAGCAAAACATTCAGCCAACTGCAGTCTTTTAGTCAGATGATGACAATGAAGACTTTTTGAGAGCGCCTGGAAAGCATTAGTCAACAACTAAATCAAAAAAGGGTGCTGTAAGAGGCAAGTCAGAATGGAAGGCTGATCACGGCTTGTTAAAGACAGTGTGCTTAGCAGCGAAACCCCTAGCATAAGCATGCTCATGTCAGTTTAAAAACAATTATTTAGTTTCCTAAGAATTACAAATAGTGATTATCAAAACAGGCAAGATTTGATTCCTATTGCAGGCGATTTTGAAACTGTGAAAACTCACTAAAGACTTTTTAGGCGGGTTTAAGAAGTTTTGTTGGTAGTAGAAAACAAGCCTCATTCACACTTTCGTGTTTAACTGTGTTCTTCTTTTCTGTAGCTGGCAATGCATGTAATATGTGCCACACTAATAAAATCAATTTAAGCCTCTTGTTCACAACACCACAGTAGGGTGCAGTAAAGTTTAGTTAGTTGAAACATATTATGGGGTGTATATTTTCCACACCAATACATACCATCTTACACATTACTGTGTTTTCTTCACAGTAAAAATCTAACTACACAGAAAGCCACTGGTGCCAAATCGTATCTCCTCCGTTATTACCTAGTAAGTAGATTATTCTAGTTGAGGACACTTGAATAATTTGTTACATTTTTCATTAGACATCTTTATTTAAATACTAAAAGTCAGGCAGATGAATGCAAAATTAATGCATGATAACACTAGAGAGGAGCTAAATCCTTTTCTTCTTGTGTGAAGAATATTGCTGGATAGGAAATTGAACTTATTTCTCAGTGTTTTGTTTTTTTTTTACAAATTTAATTTTGTACCAATTGTTTCACTCATCACTACTTACAAACTGGAAAGACTGCCTAATCGAACCGATTCTTGCAGATGAAAGAATGGGCAAGTCCTATGAAACTCCTGCTGCAGGTTGTTCAAAGTGACAGGATACACCCTTTTATAGCAGCAGTGTACTTATTTTTACAAAACAGACTTTTCAGCAGAATAAATCTCCAAGCCACAATCCCTGGAACCATTCCAGAATAATGAAACATGACTGAGGATAGAGCTTCTTAAAATATTAAGGTGCACTACAGGAAGGGTTTTCCATTATACATGCTTATCAGAATTCTTGAATTGGCTTCAACATACACAGCTGAATGCAGAAATCAATGAAGTAGAGCAACTACTGATTTAATTATATAAGGAATAAGGCGTAAATTGCTACATCATAAATAAAAGGAATGCATGTTGATTTTAAGTTCATTGGGAGAAACAAAGACAAAGGAGAGGAGATCATTTTAATTCCATAGAAGGTTTAAGATTACAACAATCAAGTAGTTTTCAGCGTATTTATAACTATAATTGTTTATGTCACAATGCCAAATACATTTACGATTATTGTACAGTGGTCTTATACTACTGGATAATGTACTGCTGCTACAAACCGCATAGCAGACTAACAGTAGCTTCACTACTTCAGTATTAATCCAATTTGAAGACATTTTTTAAACCATTACCATTACAAAATACAAATAAACATTAAGCTATATACACATCTCTGCTCCTAATCAGGTTGCAGACTTGCACTCATTTTTGACAGAATATCTTAAAATCGGTGTACTTGAGTGTGTCCCATTAACTCTGAATCAAAATAATGCATATTATTATGCAAACATATACCTTCTTTCATGATCACTACAGTGCCACACTACCCATATTCCAATTTTGTGTTACTTTACTTAGGCATTCAATGAAAGAGACAAGAGTGCACTATGTCTGCCCTATGTCATTGGCTGGCAGCTCTTTAAAAATATGGACGTTAGTCTCAACATATGAGGTGGATGATTTTCTTGAACCATTGAAAAGTTGATTTCACGCTTCAGTAACTGGGAACATTTTACCAAAATGTTAACGTCAATAAGTTTACCCATCATAGCTGAGCTGTATATTTATTAATAAATCCACTCATACAACATAGGCTGACATACATGTGCTCACTTCAGTTAAATAACAAATTCTATAGATTACAATAAATATTCTCTACATTCAAATCACAAAACCTAAGGATGTTACTCACTAGCAAGTTTCTCAAGTCTAAGGTTGCTATATTCATGCAAAACATGAAATTGTTTTGGAGTTACTATTTGTAATGTCACACCTTCCCACTTTCTTCTGTTTGTGTGCATTTCTATGTAGATGCTGGGAGAGATGGGAAATCTCTGCTGATGTACTGCTCAAATCAAGCAATAAGTAATTACAGATTTGATTTTTTTCTTGTGAAGCCAAAAAGCAAAGGAGTACTGTATATCACATTTCTCTAAATATACCACAGGACTGAAAAATATAATTTCTTTCTGAGAAAAACATTTTTTTTCCTTTAACTTTGCATAACAAAATTAAGAGAGAGATGGGAGTAACATTAAAATCGGGTAATGCACTCATCTCCCAAATCTGCTGCTTGTAGCTACAACCTAGAAAGGCAGTGACATGAAGTTTCCCACTTGAAACTTAGACTTCCCCATAGAACACGATCATAGTAGTTAAAGAACACATGATATGAAATGTCAGTAATTATTTTCAAAATAAAGTAAGATGGTTAGCATCTGATTGATTGTAAATTAACCTGCATCTCTTGATGTCTGGCACATTTTATACATCAACAATTTGTTTCCATCAACGTGGAGAGACTCGCCTGTGTGTTCAAAAGAGCCTACTGAAAGGCTCAGAGATGTTCACAAAGTAATAGTGCAATTATAAATATTCCATTTATTACTTGAACATATCGCCATATTATCTAACACCTTCTCCACGTTTTGAAATATGGAAATAAATTATCACTTGGTTAATGACATTTTCAAGGACATTTCTCATTTCATATGTGTTTTCCTAAGCTATAAAATCACATCCTTGAAGGGGTTGGGGTGTACTTGACTGTCTGAGACGGAGTGATGGCTCTGAGGCTAAGAATCTGCACGGTTATCCAGGAAGTTGCCAGTTCGAATCCTCGTCACTGCCAAAAGAGATCCTACTGCTGGGCCCTTAAGCAAGACCCTTAATCTGTAATTGCTCCAGGGGCGCTGTACAATGGCTGATCATGCGCTCTGACCCCAAGGGGTATGCAAAAACGAACAAATTCCTAATACAAGAAATTGTATAAGGCGAAATAAAGAACAAAAAAAAATTTTTTAAAAATATATATATACAGTGGGTACGGAAAGTATTCAGACCCCCTTCAATTTTTCACTCTTTGTTATATTGCAGCCATTTGCTAAAATCATTTAAATTCATTTTTTCCCTCATTAATGTACACACAGCACCCCATATTGACAGACAAAAAAAATAATTTTTGAAATTGTTGCAGATATATTAAAAAAGAGAAACTGAAATATCACATGGTCCTAAGTATTCAGACCCTTTGCTCAGTATTTAGTAGAAGCACCCTTTTGAGCTAATACAGCCATGAGTCTTTTTGGGAAAGATGCAACAAGTTTTTCACACCTGGATTTGGGGATCCTGTGCCATTCCTCCTTGCAGATCCTCTCCAGTTCTGTCAGGTTGGATGGTAAACGTTGGTGGACAGCCATTTTTAGGTCTCTCCAGAGATGCTCAATTGGGTTTAAGTCAGGGCTCTGGCTGGGCCATTCAAGAACAGTCACAGAGTTGTTGTGAAGCCACTCCTTCGTTATTTTAGCTGTGTGCTTAGGGTCATTGTCTTGTTGGAAGATAAACCTTCGGCCCAGTCTGAGGTCCTTAGCACTCTGGAGAAGGTTTTTGTCCAGGATATCCCTGTACTTGGCCGCATTCATCTTTCCGTCGATTGCAACCAGTCGTCCTGTCCCTGCAGCTGAAAAACACCCCCACAGCATGATGCTGCCACCGCCATGCTTCACTGTGGGGACTGTATTGGACAAGTGATGAGCAGTGCCTGGTTGTCTCCACACATACCGCTTAGAATTAAGGCCAAAAAGTTCTATCTTGGTCTCATCAGATTCCACTGTGTATATATATATATATATATATATATATATATATATATATATATATATATCTCCAACATGTAAAATACACTGAAATGCAATGCATATTCAACTTGGCATGATTTTTGTGAAAAGGGAATTGCCTACATGGTTTCAATACTAGATTGCTGCACTTTTAACAGCATTAATCACAATTAAACACATCTTATAATTTGAAATCAGTTTTTTTACACCACTTTTGAGGAATTTTAGCCTAGTCTTTTTTGTACAGGTACTTTAAATCAGACACATTGGTGGGTTTGCATTCGTGAACTGCTTGTTTCAGGTTCTGTCAAAGCATTGCTAATGCGTTAAAATTTGGAAATTTGACTAATTTACCCCAAAACTTTATCTTTGTTTCTTTTAAGTCACTAATTTTTAAATTTTCTTTTGAAAAAACGGTACAAGGTGATTCACTGATTTCATACTAATGTTAACCATAAGTGGTGGTAAAGTGGCAAAGGGCTTAACATCACTGCCTCAAAGTTCTAGAGGAGGAGTACTCAAGATCTGTCCTGGAGGACAACTGAGGCTGCGGGTTTTCTTTCAAACATTTTGACAAATAAATAGTTCAGTCAGGAGGAATGGGGTGATCCCACTTAGAGAATCGATTGTCAAACCTTTCGGTTCCATGAATTCACATAAGCATTAATGAATCGAACATGATTGTCAGAGTGGGGCTTAGGGAGGTTGTCCAATATCGGCCACAATCCACCTGCGATACTGCTGCAGTGAAAAAGCAACATTATTGGACTGGTGGATGGGGCTTGGTTCAGGGTTGGCTGCGATCCACCTGCTATATTGCTACTGTGAATCGAGCACAATCATCATTGAACAGTGTGGGTTTCATCCAGGGTTGGCTGTGGCCTGCAACGCTGCCATGGCTATGAAATGCTGTGGTAGTAAATTTCCACTTAAACAAAGTTCAGAAATGAGTATTGTTTGCCATTACTTTAAATGTTAATTTTCTTTTAACATAATCTTTTAATTCACCAATATCTGTGGAGTTTACTCTCCTAATTGTACCCAAATACTGAAGATTAATGATGAACAGTACAGACACAAGTGCAAATTACACTAAATAATAAAGAGAAGCATCTACTTCAGTATAAAATTCACATTTGAACTAATTAATAAAAAATTAAAAGAGCATAAAAAAGGCAAAATCTTAAAAACCAAGAAAAAGAACAATAATTAATGTTGCACACAAAAATGCTTGCAACACTCTCCAAAACTTTTGGAAACTCATTTTGTAATCTCTGCATTGATGTAAAAAAGGCTGAAAAATAACAGCATGTTTAATAAAGGCTGGAATCCAGTTTAAATCAGAAGGCGGTGAGATGAACACCTACAATTGAAGATGGTCCATAGGACTAAACTTGATGAGCACTTATAGTTTACTCATTTATTACTAGTTAGCACAAAAATGAATGTAATATTGAATTAGCTGCTGCTCTGCTTTAACATTGTGTCATTTGCACCAGTGTCTGCTCAGCTTGTCACTAATTTCAAGTATGTAGATAAAATTTAAAGAGTAAACTCCACATAAATAAGGTAAATTGAAATAAAAATGGTAGAAGAAAGTTAAGAGTTTATAACCATGACAAAGAATTAACATTTCAGTTTATTCCAAGTGCAAATATCATACTACAACACTTTTATGAATGCAGAATAAGAATAGAAAAAAGGCCAGGTAAACAATCAGATTGATGATGCATAAGTGACCCACTGATTTGTGAAACTGGTTAATATGAAAGCCTGTGGCCACAGTGGTACACCAGGACTCAACTTGGGAACCCCTGCTCGAGAGACTTCAGTCCACAGTCACTGTCTGTACATAATTTGAAAATGCAGCCCGCAACAGGCACTGGTTGTCTGTGATGCCCTTGGTGCTCACAGCCCTGGGGTCTCTTCCTTTTCCCAGCACATTGATAGTGATAACCGAGATGGACTAGGGAGAATGAGCACACAAACAGCAACTATGGTGAAAAAAGTGCAGTGTGCTTATTAAAAAAAAACAGTGTCCAGTTTGGTGCAGAAATCCTCAATAAATAATCTGTAAAAAGAGTGCTATGTGAGTAAGTTAATATAAATCAATACATAAATCCAATTGAATAAAATTAAGGATAACATCTGTTAGAATTGATTCCTTCAGTTTCATTCCCCACTGCCCTCGAACTCTCTCTCGTGTCTCATCTTGCTAACCCAACTGGCATGCTAAGTTAACTCTTATCCCACCTCCACCTCTGTTGGTAGGTGCTGAGATGCTCTAAGCTGGACTCCATCATCCTGCTACAATCCTTTGGTCCTGTAGGATCCCTGGAGCATTTAATTATCCCTGCTCCTAAAAATCAGCAAGTGATGATCCGCCCCTGGAGTGGCTTTGCTTGTGCTCCTCAGCTAGGCTTCACCAACCGCTCACCTCCTTCATACCACACTGGTCTCAGCCTTCACTGTCCTCTTAATTTGTTCCACTAGATTTCTTTTCTCTTCTGATGTCTTTACTTTCCCTTCCTTTCCTGCTCTGACCTTTTTATTACCCTATGCATGCAGGTACACTAAACGGTCAGTGAGGGATGCTGTACTGACTGTGCTCGTGCACATACAGAAACAATTAGCCAATTCCCTCATCATGTTCTCTGCAGCCAAACGGCTTTCCTCTTGCACACCTACACTCATGAGTCTTGAGCTGCACTATTTTTCTTTTCTTTTGAAGAACCTGCATTTGCTCAGACACATCATGGACACAAGACATGCCAACAACATATTGACCATAATCCTGAATGTTTTATCTGTAAAGTGCCACTGTTGACAGGAAGAATCTAGCGCCTTCCAGGAAAAGTCTTAGCAGTCATTTGACTATTAATATTTGATGGTCAAGGTGACATATGTGGAACCACACTACACTATATGTTGATCTGACATCAGTAATAGCTATGTTCTGCACATGTGATAATTAATAACCTTGAAACACTCTTTGAAATTCTTTGGTATTTTAGAATCACAATGCTTCCATTACTTTGACTGAGCATATAGTAATGTATCCAAGTTTAATGCCCCGTGAAGTTATCTTAATTTTTTCACAATCTAAATTCATTAGCTTGAGGTTCTCCTTGGAACTGTGAAAGCAGTTTAAAGCTCCCACATGCACAAACTTTGCTCATGTTTAAATTGTTCAAGAAGAATGTATTGAATTGGCTCATAACTAATCTCTGTACTGTTTGCTAGCTGACACTGCACTGTCGTTCTTCAAGTATCCATTATAATTCACTCCATGGTGATAACAATGTCTTCTGTTGTTGATGCTGAAGGCCTTTCAGCTCTTTTTTGGAATCATTGCATTAATTTGTATAATTGATGTTTTCTTGTGTCATACATATTTTAACTGCTTTTTGCATATTTTTGCTTTTGTGTTTATTGCTTACTCATGTGCTTTAACTTTGATGGATGGGAGGGCTGAGGTGAAAAGCTAATGTGTCTATACTAATTATACCTTTTAAGTCTTCTACAACAGGGTGAAAGGATTGTTACTGTTATTCAATATAGTTTAAAGATTTTAAAAAAATCTGTATTTCTAAACCAAGTCACTAAAAAGGTATGGTAGTGCTCTGAAGAAAATAAAATTAAGCCAAACACATTTTCTCATTTCATTTCTGAAAATGTTTTAAAGTCATACTTTATGAAACTGAAATAATTTAATTGGTGACAGCATGAAGTAAGACAATAATTATTCATTAATGAGTTGGAAAATGCAGGAATAAAACAAGGGAACGTGGCATACAAAAAAAAGTGTCATTAATTAATGTAATACTCAGATGTTAAATCTAATTGTTTTCCATATGTCCTTTCTTTTCCTTAACTTAACAAAGGATACAGTGAAGTTTACTGTTGTCTGTTTGTCCCTTATACAAGTCCAGGCTGCTTATATTAAGTTTTGAATTTTTCTCAAATGAACTATGTGAAGAACTGTAAAGGGCCTAATTAATTTACAGGACCCTTGAAGCAATTTCCTAACTAATGTATAAAGGCAATTAACAATGAAAGCATCTTATCTAACAACACCTACATTGTTTGATTCTTTGTGGAATAAAAGTTTATGACACCAATACATCTGAATATTTTTCTCTGTAAATGACTAGTAGTTTATAAGTTTACTGCATCTGTTTAAGTTTAAAATGGTGAGACAATTAATATTGGTAAAAAGTAAACTGAGACAAGAAGACATTACCTGGATAAGTATGAGGATCAAAGTTTTTGGGCAGAGCTGCCTATCACCAGAGTAGCTAGCCAATCATATGTGTATAATGTCACATGGTTCAGAACCTCATGTGTATCTTGTGCATAAATAACTGCCTGTCTGAGGGATCAGGGAGCAGCGACAGGAGAAGCGATGTCAGATACCAAGACAGGTCAGAAAGAGCAGAAGTGATTTCATCTAGATGTCAGAGAATCTAAATCATGCATCACATCAATGCTGAATAAAAAAGCTGCCCAGGACAAAATCCACCTTTGACTTTGCTGATTTTCAGTAAGCTTTCTAAGACTATATACCATCAATCCGGACTTTGTTACCTATTTGTATTTTCTACTATACTTTATTCTACTGGTATTATTATACACTAATAAATACTATGTTGCTTTTAAATTTAAATACTATGTCTTTATATTTAGAGTGACTGAAGTAATAAAGTAAATTTTAGGGCACCTAGGAGATGCCATTTGTTCTAACCTGCAGGGTTATTAGGCTGAAGGAACAGTGCGGTTCAAGTAAGACATCACTGGTTGGTAAGTGGCATAAAGGTGTATGTCCTTTCATGTGTCTCAGTGAGACAAATAAATTGCTCATGCCAAACATAATGAGTCCCTGTGTGGAGTATTAGACTGTGACTGGCAGTGCACGTATCATTGCACTTGTGTGGGTGGGATCCTACGTGGAATACTACAGACTGAGATGTAGTTAGGCATTACTCATACATAGTTGTGTGAATAGTATCTACATTATGTGTGTGTTAAGCTTAAGGTGAGAGAGAAGACCATCTTAGTAATTAATTATTTGAGTCTCACTCATCCCACAATAATAACAGACCTATAGCAGGTATTAAAAGAGTGATCCGGCCTGTGTTGTCGAGCATGTGACTCCATATTTACTACAGGAGTGTAGTATATGATGTGAATTTACAAAGATATATGCAAGATGCAATACCAAAGATGTTTATTTTTCACATTTTAGTCTGATTTCAATGCAAATATTTTAAAATATATATATTTGTCATATAAATAAAATATTAAATATCTGACTAAATTTCAAGTGAATTTTTTATTCCTCTTCCTCATGGTTTCTTTCATGTAAGATGTTAAAAACTGGAGGAACAATCATAAAGACCAACAGACACTCATACAGTAAAAGTAGTGTTTCCTTGTAATTGTATTTAAGCTGCTATGACTACTGTGTTTAAAAATTTAGAATTTTAAAAACTCAAAGATCAGGTTTTGGGTTGAAATTAAAGGACACATGTCTTTCTTTTAAAGTCCTGAATGTATATGCCAAAATTTATGAACTTCTGAAAAGTTTGGTTGTATGTTGGTATCAGATTTAAAAAGTTTTAACTTTAAAATCCTGAAGCTTACTCAGCGATTAAAAGTAAATGAATCAATTGTTCTCAAAATTTCATAAGAATCGGCCCATTGATTCTTGAATTAGACCTTTCAGAAAATTCTTAAAGGTAAAAAGTTTTAGGTGATTAAAAGAATATTTCTAAAATATTATATCCAAATAATTTGCCAAGCTTCACCAATGTCAGCCACTTAACTACAGTATGTACTTTCAGGTGTCAAAAACCAATGCGAGCCAACAGATGTACACTCTTGGGACCTACTTCATCACTGTCAGCTACACAACACTGTGAGTGCTCCTCACAGTGTAAGCTGTCATCAATTGGAGTAACAGAGAGCTTTGTCATCTTCAAAAAAAAAACCTCTGAAGATGTTTACTCTTTAATAATAGTTATGCCCAACCCAATTCTCTGAAACAACTTCATGAGAACATTAGAAAAATGTTGAAGAGAACAACCAGTTTAGCCCAACAAAGCTTCCAAATCCCATCCATGAAACTTCTCAAAAATAACTTCAAAGTTGAGTTGAATTCCCTTTGTCATGTTCTCTGAATCAATAAGGTATAATTTCACTTTTAATGTGAAATCTGCTGTTAGTTGGTTTATGTTAAATTCATAAGGAAAGGTTATGGAAAGATTCCATAAAAGCCTCTGATGAAAACCTAAAAACATTTCTGCAATGTTAGTAAAACTAAAATCCCACTTTTCAAAGTTTTAATGTAATGAATTTAAATGTTGTATTTTGTGCATAATATCTTTAATTTAATGTTCATTATTATTGTTATTAGAAATCATTTTCCCCAATATGCCACTGTCGTGGTTAGGCCAGGGATTCCTTCCCAGTTCAAGTGTCTTTCTTTGTGCATTATATTATTTTACTGCTTCTCTAACAAGTCATTTCGTATTATCTTATGTTGCTAGCTATTGTCCTCTTTATGTTGAGACTAAAGCCCCCAAGTGTAGCACAGACCACCCCAGGCCTATACAAACCTGCAAAAATCTCAGTGTCAGCTCTGAAGTACTGATATGCTCATGTCTGTTTGGCACTAATTTTGTTTTTTGGCTACTTTTTTTATTGTACCTTTTTGATTTTCTGGTTTTGAACACTGCTTTGGACTTTTTATTCCGTTTAATTTGCTTTCTGGTTAACATTTTTGGAAAACCATCTTGATTAATCTTTTTTTTTTACTGTCTTTAAGGATATTTTATAACAAATATATTAATGAAACTCTGTTTTGTTATTTTGAGCCAAAGTCTTTAAAATTTCTCTTTCACTTTTTCAGCCCTGGCTTCATTTCAGCCTGTGCAGGTCATAAAGCTCAGACTTGTTTTAGGTTTACACTAAAATTTGTTTTTAAAGTTTTGTGAGCTGGCAGATTGTAACAGCTCTTTTGTGCCTCTTTGCATAGTGGCGGCCATGTTATTTTCAGTAATGACTTAGTTTCTGGGAATGTGACATGTTGCCGAACTGCATGTGGTATGACTAGGAAATGTGTGAACAATCACACTTACTGGAAGAATTTTCAGTAACAGTTTGGACCTATTTTGCTTTCTTATTCATGATCTCCGATTCATGCTATGGTTTAGTCTTCTGGCGTTTGGTCTGTTTTTGCCACTGAATCATGTTTGATTTTTTGACCATTCTTTTGTGTGCTCCATTGAAAAAATATTTTGGACAGAATTTCTTCCATCTTAGGGCACTATACTGACTATTGAAGGACTCTGTCATGTCATGTTTAAAAGCCACAAACACTTTCCATGCCAGGCTTTTGAATCATGCATATTAGATAATTAGAAAGTTTTAGACAAGAAAAAGTCATAAACCCAAAAAAGCTCTCCAGTGTTATCAACCTAATTTCTCCAAAATAACATCAAGTCTACTTTTGAAAGTCTCCAAAAGCCTACTCTCTACCACCCTACCTGGTAAATCCTTCTGTATGTCTCAGGCTCTCTGTGTGAAGACAAACTTCCCATTGTTTGTGTGAAATTTAACCCAACAAGTTTCTTACTTTGTCATCTTGTTCTTGTTGAACTAATTTTAAAGTTTCGATCCACTGTCCTAATTCCTTTCATTATTTTAAACACTTCTGTCAAGTCTCCTCTTAACCTTCCTTTCCTTAAACAGAAAAGACTCAGCTCTTTTAATCTTTATTCATACCTCATCCCCTTTAGCCACCCTGGAATCAGCCTAGTTGCTCTTTTTTGGACTTTTCTAATGCTGCTATGTCCTTTTTGCAGCCTGGAGACCAAAACTGCACACAGCGCTCCAGGTGAGGCCTCACCAGTGCATTATAAAGCTGGACCATAACATCCTTTTTTACTTAATAGTCTTATATTCTACACATTGCCTATATACTATATATACGTAAAATATAAACAATGTACAAAAAGCACCAGTCCTTAGGTATTCTAAAACAATCAAGAGGTATTGAAGAAATGACAAGATAGTTTAAAGTATCAATTGTTCTTTTGAAAAGTCTGCAACACCCTGTGTTGACAAGATAATGAGCAGAACACACTTGTTTGAATCTATTTATTTAGAAATCTCTTTAACAAAGAATGTAATGCTTTATTAAAATAGAAATGATAATGAAATACAGCTAGGTTTCAGCAAAAGTTCTCAGTATAATGAGTAACCCATGAAATCTCACATGTGTCAGAAGATGACCACAGCCAGAAGTGGAACTTCTGGGTTCACTTTGAAAAGCAGTATTTAAGAAAGTAGCTTTATGGTGTTAGGGCAGGAAGGTTAGGAGTTAAAAAATAGCTTCTTGATAATGAACATGGTCTTTGCAAGCAAAGAACAAAGACAGACAATATTCCCAAGCAGTAATGTGATAAAAAAAAAATCTTTAATAAGGTAATCATCTGTTTACATAAAAATGTGCTCTCTTTCCTTTATAAAATCTCACAGCCATTGGTTTAGAGCCAGCTACTTCTGAAAAGAAGCTGAAGATTTTGATTTTTGGGTAGAGGAAGGAAACGAAATTTCAGATAGACAGAATGAAATCTGTTCTTGACATAATTAACATTTTAATGGGACTAGAGGATAGGTTAACATCTTGCTGTTTCTTTTGTCATACAATCTGCTCATACTAAAATGTCAAGAGGAATATGGCCATGTGCTCTGCAGCAGCAGTGTGCTCCACAATACGCTGGTATGTCACCTTGTGTTGGTTCCGGTCTTACGCCCAATACTGGCAGGCTAAGTACGTCCCCTATTCTTTAATGACATTTTTACAGTATCTTACATAGCCAAGAATTCTGAAACACATACTTGATTATGTTTTATTGATTTCTTCTGCTTAAAATACACAAGTTTACATTTCTTTTCCTTAATAAAGTGTAGGTTTTCTTTTGTTGACTATTCATTTCCAAAACACTCATTTTATTTTAATCCTGCTTTTTTTCTGACAGGATTAGAGCAGATTAATAGACATTATTGACACTCTCAAACAGTCAACAAAGTGTTCTGGTAATTACCGTATTGACAAAACACATAGTGGAGTAGTCAACAACAGACATAATTATCTGTTAGAAATTAAAATGTCAGTGTTGAAAAAAGGAAAGATCAGTACTTTGAGTGCACAATGCCTAAAATATATCACGAAAAGAGTCCAGTGGTTTAAATGACTCCCATAATAAAATTTAAGTAATTTTACAGAATTGGAAATATGCCAGTGGATGAGATGAAAGGCAATGTATGCCTGTGTCACCTTCGATCCAGCTCCTGGAAACATCTAAAACAATATATCAGTCTATATCCTATTACGTTCTATAAGAAAATAACATAGTCTAAGATAAAGAGGGCTTATTCACTACAAAAATAATGACTTCTTATTATTTTCTCACCTTGTTATTTGCTCCTCACTTTCATCACCATGAAGTTCCTCACCTATTTTGTGAGGCTTTTTGTGTACCTGGAAAGAAAGCATTTTTTTAAAAAGGTAATAATTATTATTTTGTACCATGGTAAGAAAAGCTAAAAAATCAGTATAATGTCTTATGGAAGTATGTTTTCGTGTTTCAAATAATTTAAAATGTACTTAAAAATGTTGCTGTAAAATGTGAGGTCCAAATACCTTTTCAGTCTTGTTGTTTAAATATTAAAAAAAAACGGCATCCAACAAGAAAAACACATACTTAAAAGTCAATAATTATAAAGAACATTTGGGGGAAAAAAAGACAGAGAGATGACAAATTTAAATGCCTCCCTTTACTGGTCAAACAATGGTGTCTGCCACACTGTTCCAGAGTCCTAGGTTTAAATCCTGGACTCATACACTATGTGTGTGTTGCAGCGTTCTCCCTGTGTCCGCTCAAGTTTTCTCTGTTTACTTCCTCATTCCAGATGCATACATTTTAAACTGAATGGTACATCAGTTTATGATTAATATGGGAGTATGCCCTTTAATTAACTGATCCCCATTTAGGATTTCTTGACGGCTTGCATCCAACTCTAAATAGATAGAAGTGAGTTCTGATAATAAACTAATTAAATCATGATATATTTCATATTTTAGAAAAACCTCCAGTCTCCCCAAGAGCAAAGTTCCAACCCCAATAATGTATGAGTATCACGCAGGGTGGACTGCTGCATGTGTTTGATGGACAGCTGATGCCGGAGCTGTCATTCTTCTTCTTTCTATTATGTAATTAGTAGTGATGAGCGAGCACCAAAGTGTTCGGGTGTTCGGTCCGAACACATCGCGATGTTCAGGTGCTCTACCGATCACCCGAGTATAATGTAAGTCAATGGGAGACAACCAGGCACCCCCTGCTCTGAAGAGGGGAGGGTGCCTGGTCCATTGGAAAAGGTCAGAAAGTGACAGAAACACCACCCATGTTAATAGGAGTTGTGCAGGTCTGTCAGGTGGAAGACAACATTTAACAAGCAGAGAGGTATGTATTTGCGACAAGAACAAGTTGAGTAACTTGAGAAAAAGAGAGGACTGGGCAGTCCTAGGGGTGCCAGTCGCCGGAGAGCATCATAGACATGTTCGGTGTGTTCTCTGAAAGCCCATTTTTAATGTTTTAAAAGTCCGGACACTTAGCGCTGCTCTTGGTCATTCGCATTCCGTGATTATCCTCCTGATCAGTGACGTGTGGTGAGGTTCATGGCTGGTGAGGCACTGACTCCTTTAGAATCCGTCAGATTTACAAATATATGAACCCAAAAGAGCAGCTTATTCACTATTCGACTGGCAGCCAGTGTGCACATTGACTACTGGTTACGTTTCATATCTCATCAGCATTTACATTTAGAGCGACAGGAGAGAGAGCATTTGATCCTCACTCTTCCATGTGCTCTAAATTTGCCATTGCAATTCCATAATTCATACTCATTCAATACAAATGAAAGTATAGAGTCACATGGCTACTGGCATTACAGTGAGGGCAGTAGTTACCTGCCCCTTGATTGGCTGTCTCCAACCCGCGAAACGTGGGGGGCGGAGACTCGAGCATGGCGCATGAGCACATGTGGTGCTCGTTCGAGTAGCGCCATGCTCCGAGCATAGCGATGCTCGAGCCGAACACATGTAATTAGCTTCTGCAATTTGCTTCATGTTCAGCAGCCATGTCACCATCTCGATAATTTTGCCTTGGCAGTTTGCTGTAAGAAAGACACAAACCTCTACAACTTTGCTGAGGCAGGAGCTGTCATTTCTTTTCATCCTAGTATGTAATACGTCTGTGCAGTTTCCCTCACGTTCAGCAGATCCAACCCCAGTAGTTTGTGATTACCAACAGGTTGCACACAGTGACTGTTGTTCTTCTTTTTATCATGTAAGTGGCTTCTACAAGTTGCCTTACTGTCAGCAGATGTCGCTGTGGTTTTATTTCCTCACAACTATGCCATGTGCCTGCACCGCTGTCCTTTTCCTCTCAGCCACATCACGTGGATTCGCCACCACTTGCCATGAGAAGAACATGGAGCCCAATTACTTTGTGAGATGTGTTATGTGTATCATGTCATAAGCTCTTGATTAAGACCAAGATCATGGTTCAAGACCAAGTAGTTCATGAGGTTCTGTCTGACAAAAGAACAACCCTAAACATTTTAGATATATTGATTTCTCATTGCTAAATGAAATTAAAATTAAATGAAATTATTATTTTTTGAGTAAAATACTGTTACAGAATAACTAGGGTTTAATCTTTACTTTCTCCTTTAAATATTACTTTGTAAACTCTGTCTGTGTTTTCTTTTTTTATTACTTTTAAGTGTTTTTAGGTTTTCTTTGTTATTTATTTTACATTATTATTATTGAAGTTTTTTGTTGTCCTTGTCCTCTTTATGCTGATTTTGCAGCTGTGAGGCCACCCTAGACCTTTATAACCCTGCAAAATCCTCAGTCCTAGCACTGCAAAATTGACCTTTCACTCATGTTTGTTTGGCTCCCATTTTGATTTCAACTTTTGAATATTTTGGATGTGCTCGTTTCTGGGGAGAGGAAGGGATGGGTGTGATTTTCTAATTTATGAAACTCTGTGGATGTTGATTTTTGGATTGTAGAATGGTTTGGTTAGGATTAGGGTAGGGGATAATGCCATTACTGGCATGCTCTGGCACACTTAATTCCAAAAAATAAATTCATATTTAAAGAGATACACACCCTTTACTTTAAAGTGAATAAAAACACTCTAAAACCCCACTAAAACTGTCCTAAAATTGCTCATCATCAAATATTTTAATATACTTATAAAATCTCATCATTTTTGCAATAAAAACATACCTAAAACAGAGGGTTCAAAAAATGACGTCCCCTACTGGTCAAAATGAAAACTGCCTAAAAACTGAAATAAATAAGGAATAAAATTTCTTTAAATATTGAACTTTAAAAATACATTAAAAACAGGGTCTCTGAGTGTTTAAAAAATAAATTAAATCCAGCACTAGAAACATTTATCTATTGTTGATATTGGGCTAAATAATGCTTAAAATTAGGATTACATTCAAAATCCAGGCCCTGAGGTGAGATTACAGTTTAACCTCAGGGCCCAGTTTTATGAATATTAAGATTAGGGTTTGGGGTGGGGGCAGAGCATATTTCCTTTTAATTTTAGACTGGTCGGGATTCGGAGAGATTATGTTTTGGAGTCTTACAGCTGAAATCCAACACTAAATCTGGGTACTCTGTATCTTGTCAACATGTTTGACCTCTGCACCTGTAGCTGAAATCGTCTTCTTAATTTTTATGTTTTGTTTTGAAAATTTTCCCCATTTTTTTTTCTTTTTGCAGAAGCACATGGAAATGTTCCACTCGAGTTCCTTCACTATGTGCTGAAGTAAACTTCTAGAAAGCAGAGTCAGCCTAAGCAGCTCTAATGAGCCAAGAGCAATTAGGCAGACATGAGATATTCCTGCAAGGCGTAGAAACAAGACTAAGTGAATCAATCACGCTGAGTGTTAAGTCAGGTGCCAAACTGGATTACTGCTAAGATTGTGTGGAGTATGAAGAATGGGAGAATTGGAGAGATTTTTATGTAACATATAGTAATATTCTCATACAATACTTATCCAATTCAAGAACCTGCCTCAAGAGCACTAGGTGCAAGGCAGAAACCATCCCTGGGCAGGACACCAGTTCAGTGCAGAGCTCACACATGCACACAAGGTCAATTTGAAATCACTATCAAATCAGACCAGCGTGTCTATGGGGATATGGAAGGAAAACCAGAGTCCAAGGGTTAAATCCAAACAGTCTTTCAAAGCAATTTTCTTTCTAAGTTGAGCAGCCATGCACCTTTTTTTGAAGCTGCTGCACAGCATCATAAAGTGATCAGAATGAAAGTCACTAGATTGAATTTGGTGAGAGATGTTTAGCCCCATAAGACGAGGATCAAATCCTGACTTCTGCAATGTGTATGTTTTCCCTGTGTCTATGTGGGTTTTCCTCCAACATTCCATATATAAGGGTTGGAATGCTTTGGGAATCCCATTTTTTCTATTTGAGTGAGTAGGGATGGGAACTTAGGACTGGTTCCTTCTTTGAATGTGATGATTATAGGCAGCCTGTGAGTGCCATGACCTTGACCTGATAGTACAACCCATATCTGACACTAACCTGTACTTTGATTATTTTGCTCAAGAAGTTTTCCAGCACCACAATCACATTGTCAGCATTGGGTGGCAAGTCAGCTCCATCACATCTAAAAGAGAAGATGAATTAATTTGTGAGAAATTTCAGATACCAAGTAACACTTGTGAAGACTAACAATTTTACACAGAAATGCTTGCCAAACATAAGAAAATTTTCCATAAGCTGTTATCATTAAAGACTGCTTCAGCACATTTTAGTTAAAGCCCACATAAAAGATCATTTCAGTTAAAGCCTGTGAGTAAAAGGCTGAAACACAAGTAAATGGACATTTTATCAGTCCATTAGTGAATATGCCTAATCTTTCTAAGGGTCATAGCAGTACTGGGTACAATAGCTGATCACAGGGCATCAACACACCTTCACTGGGCCAACATTAAAACAACATCTGTGTGAGAAAAGAAAAACAACCAGACTTGTTTGGAAGGTGAATATTCCACACATACAGTGACTACTTTGAATTTGAACCTAGGACTTCGAAGTTGTTATGCAGCGGCCCTCACTGCACAGACGTGAGATAGATTTATGTCCATAAAAAATTAATTGTAAGCTTAAGGGTTACTTTAACTTCCTTCTAGTTATCCTAGAGTTATCCTCCTGCTTTACAGATACTCCTACTCTTGAAAATTTTCTCACTTGTTCTATTAAAGTGTTGGAATAATTTCAATTTTTATTGTAAAACTTTTGCCTTTTTCATATTTAAATAACTACATACCACACAAAATAATCTGAAAGTAACACACAATTCTTTAAATTCTAGGACACAGTCTGAAAAATCTAATAACATAATTTATACCAACAAAATTAAAAACATAATTTCATAAAAATGAATTTACTAAGTAATAATTGATAGCTTATGAGAAAAACATCATAAGCTACTTGCACTGCAGACATACTGTAAAATTATTCATTTAAGAGTTATTCTATTAAAGTCTCTTTAGGCAGTAGATAAATAATCAGTTTGCATTTGATGTAAGCTTTTTTAAGGCTATTTTAATCCAGGAAACTACTACCTGCAGTCAAAAGACTAACATAAAAGAATTTAATGGATACAATTTTACCCAATCAATTTCTTACCTCCTAAACTTGTCATTAGTTATAAAAGAAAGGTGAATTTAATTGAAAGATTTTTCAGTAGAGAAGAAATAGACTGAAGCTTCCAAGTGCTCTTCTCTCCTTAAGGATTCATTTATGTGCTGTAATGTGCTGGACTCATTGAAAGTTCCCAAGTAGTATATCCAGACACATGTTTATGAGTAGTATACTCAGTTTAATCGTTCCAATTAATGATAAATGATTAATGGACCAGCTAGCAAAGTCCCATTTAGTCTGATTCAGGAAAATGAACAACTCATTAAAGTGTTATTAGGGACAGAAATATAAATTGTTAAGACACACTAAAATGACATTTTTAGACCTATATGCACAGACACTTATCGGGATTTGGTCTCTTTCAACCTTCCTTTGGCTGGCTCTTTCTCAGACCATATAGCCCATTAGCGAGTGGTCAAACAAAAAGAGGAAAAACAGAGTAAGAGAAAACAAGTTGATTTCCTAATTTGCAATTTACTTTTTTGGATCACCATTTTTTTTTGGAAAAGGGTAACAAAGAAGAACAATGATAGTACAAGCTGAAAAGGCAATGGAAAAACTGATCATAAAGGTGATTACACCTAAGAAATAGGAATGGGTAGAACCAAATCAAAATGTTCAACGTTGCCGTAATTGAGCTGGATGACCTATTCTTCCTCATTCCTGAAAGGTCAAGAAAAAGAAGAGTGAAAGAGAGTCATTAGATTTCCGGCAAATCCAGCTAAACGTCAGTACAGGAATAAGCCTGAGATGGAATATAGCAGTTGCAATAATTCACACAACCTCTGGTGGGGATTAAAGATGTTAACAGACTACAAAGTAAAATCTAATCCAATCATATCAGATTTTCTATTCCTAATGAATTAATGCTTCAATGCTAGTTACGTGATTGTGATAACAAGCAGCCCACCATTCAAATGCCTGAGCATCATGTAATTTATTCTTAATTGTTCCTAAAAATAATAATGATTTATTTTAAACAAGTTAATGTCTGTAAGGCACTTGTCCTGGATGAAACTTCAGGGCATATTTTAAAAACCTGTAGCGAGCAATTGGCTGAAGTCTTCTGTGACATTATTAATATTTGGGACAACAAATCCTTGTGCATAAAAAAACAAAAATGGATAGTCTGAAAGATTAAAGATCAGAAGCACTTACTCCATTCGTGATGAAGTGCTTTGAGAGACTAGTTCTGGGATGCCATATACCTTGCACTTTACACCGAGAATATCTGGATAATAAAAACTGTTATGTCAGAGTCTTGTTTATTGAATACACCGCAGCATTTAAAATTGTACCATTAAGGCTAATTATCAAACACCTCAATTTAGGCCATAACACCACCCTCTGCAACTGAATTTTGGATTTCTTAACCAATTTTGGACTTCCTAACCTCAACATAAGCAGGTTGGTGCATCATTTCCTCCATGTTAACCCTTAAAACATGTGCTGAGCCCCCTTCTCAACTCTGTTTGGTTATGGATGACTGCATGGTCAGACACAGCTCCAGTTCCTTCATTAAATTTGCTGATGACACCACTGTCACAGATCCGTTCATTAACAATGATCAGAAAGCTTGCTGAGAAGAGGTTTACCAGCTGAAAAAGTAGTTTCAGGTCAATAATATCACCCTTAATGTTACCAAAACCAAGGATACAGGCAGAGAATTCAGGAAGAAGACAGCAGACTAAAAAAAAATCCACTTTGAAGGGGATGCAGTTAAGCGAGTGAGCAGCTTTGATTTTTTTTAGAGTAACTATTAACAATGAACTGAAGTGGGAACTAGTTTTCTAAGATATCAGAGACAGCTTGCATTTCTGCATTTTTTCTAACAAACTTCAACAGGTGGACAGTAGAGAACATCCTCACTGACTGGAGCACATCCTGGTATGGCTCATGAACATGGTCAGTTCATGAACATAAAGCACTGCAGAGGGTGGCGATATCAGCACAGCATATTATCAGTATCCTGTTGCCTTCTATTCAAGACATGTACAGCACTGACTGCCTTAGAAAGAGGAACTGGATAATTAAAGACCTAAGCCATCCTGCACAATTGCGTTTCTCACTCCCCCATTCTGGCAAACAGTACAGAACCATTGGTACTATAGTCAGGGATAGTTTCTATCCAAAGATTGTATGTTTGCTGAACATACAAAAATATGAATAAATATTGTAGCACAATAAACACAATGATTCATAAATATATAAACTGGTTTACATTAGGCCTGGGAAAGTTAATGTGTTCATTTTTGCGATTAATGTGTCCGGTTAAACATGTTCAAATTTTTTTAGCATTACGAAATGATAATAAAAAGTAGTTAAGTGCGTACCTAAAGAATTACATAAACATCCAGTACTGTATTTATATACTACCTTTAGAAATTTAATTTAAAATTTCGTATTACGCATTTCACAGAGATACGCCCATGTCAATATGTGGAACTGCCGTTCATTTTTTGATTTGTACATACCGACATAGGTGCAGGGAATTGGAAGGAATGGGGATAGGGGGTTTATGGCAATCCTGGTGGAATGCTACAGAAAAGATGCAAAGGTAAAAATTATGCTTTTTTTTCTCATTTAATGTTTCTGTAAAAAGATAGCATCTATGTCATATCATGTAAGTGCAAAATAAATTATCTTTGAGTGGCACTAAAACCAAAATAAGACTCTAATACAGGCATCACTAAATGGTCGATCTGGACTGAGTGACAGCACTATCTGGATCATGACGTATTTCTGATAAACAATGAAGGAGACTGACTGATAACATTCATGCAAATTTTTTTTTCTCTTTTCCCTTCTTGAGGTGTGCATGTCTATTTGTGTCACTCAGCGGACAGCGAACCAATGCGATTGATACAGTGCATGGGTAAAATGCTTGGATGCCACAGAAGAAAATGACAGAAATGAAAGAGTTACAGGGAGCATGGCTTGTTTCAAAAAAAAAAAAGTAGACGCAGAAAACTGAACTTTCAAAGATGAATGGACGAACGAATACATGTTCATTCTTCCTGCGGGTAGTTCAAAACAAGTTTGTCTCATGTACTCCGAAACCATGGCTTTATGTGAAGTGCCACTATGAGAGAAAACGTTTGTTGTTTGTGCAAATGATGATAGATCCAGCAGACTCCTTTCAGATTCATTTACAGCCTAGCAGTATGCAAATGAATGTTCAGTTAAAGTAGTGCAGATTTTGGGACAATGTAAAAAACATTTTCTGATGAGGCCATTGTAAAGGAGTGCAGTTTTCAGTTTTATTCAAATGGTTCAATTTTCTTTTAAGTGAAATGTGAATGTGCTAGGCCTACTTTTATATTTTTTATTAAAGTTGCTTATTTGTTTTATATGTTATGCTAAAGATAGTTACTTGCATTCCATATAAATACAAGACCAAAAATATTCAAAGGGTCCACATGTTTAAAGTTCTTACTGAAAACTGAAAATAAATATTTTTGAAATGCTGTGGTAATTATAATTTTTTTTATAGACATTCCATGATTACATATATAGGGATCTGGATCATAGCACAAACGTGAGGTTTCGGACCTTTGATAGGAGAAAATTGTGTTGGTCTGACCTCTTTAAATTTTAATTCAAAACCTCAGCTGTAGTACCTCTGAATTTAACTCACCAGTCTCCCAGGTAGCTTACAGTACTGACTGTTCTATTATAATGACAAAATTCTAAGAAATTAAACTTTAATGATTATCCCTACCCATTATTCACACTTTGCAGTATCTTCACCAATTTGCACAAAGAATGCCACATAACCACCCAAGTAAAGCATGGTGTCAGTTTTTAAGTGAGACAGCAGCTACAGAGATTCTTTTTTGCGTGCCAGGAGCAAAGGTGTAGGTAGAGCAGTGCTTTACAACCTTTTCTATGTGGTGGCACATTTTTTGTAACCCAAAAAATTCCAAGGCACACCACAATTCTACCAACCTAAAAAGCATTAAATCTTGTAGACATGCTAAACTATCTGAAGGGGCGGGACAGGGGGCAGCAAAAAAAGCAGCTCGGACATTGCCATTCACAGACACAGCACTTAGTGAGCACTTTGGATGCATTTCCCTGCTGCTTTGTCCTTTTGCCAACTCAAAGAGGTGGTTCTCTCTATGCCTTCCACTGTCTTGGGGTCAGATGTAACTTGTATGCCTACTGGCCATGGGCTCTACAAGACTCCCTGGTGAACATGCCCCCAGGCAGATAGACCCCCGACATATTTCGAGGCTGCTAAAGTGCTCTCTAAGATTTGTGTCTGCAAAACGGCGATCACGGAGCTGCTTTTATGTCAGCTTCTCAAGGCAGTCCTGTCTGACCACCTGAAATTAACAACAGGTGCACTAGAGGGCCAACATCAAGACGGCCCTGAAAACAGGAATGGTTTAACAGGTAGAGGCCACTGACATTTTTCCCTCCTCATCATTTCCGACTGTTGTTTCACTAGTTTTGCATTTGGCTACGGTCAGTGTCACTACTGGTAGCATGAGGCAACACTTGGACCCTACAGAGGTTGCACAGGTGCTCCAGATGGCTGGAGAAAAAAAAAAAACTGCAGGGGTTCCAGGCCATGAGACTGCCCAGCCCCCTCTAGGCAATCTCCCTAACATAAATGACCTCAATCAGTCCCCATTGTATTCAGGGTTCTCATGGAAGAATTTGATGATGATGGTCATGTGGACTTCATGTGGAACAGGATGAGCACCGCCAGAGCCCTATAAAATGACCTCCAGCAGGCCACTGGTGTGAATGTCACTGACCAAACAATCAAAAACAGACTTCATGAGGGTGGCCTGAGAACCTGATGTCCTCTAGTGAGCCCTGTACTCACTGCCTGGCTCCATGGAGCGTGATTGGCATCTGCCATAGAATACCAGAATTGGCAGGTCCACCACTGGTGCCCTGTGCTTTTCACAGATGAGAGCAGGTTTACCCTGAGCACATGTGACAGATGTGAAGGGGTCCAGAGAAGCCGTGGAGAACATTATGCTGCCTGTAACATCGTTCAGCATGATCAGTTTGGTGGTGAGTAAATGATGGTCTGGGGAGGCATATCCATGGAGGGACGCACAGACCTCTACAGGCCAGACAACGGCACCTTGACTGCCATTAGGTATTGGGATGAAATCCTTGGACTCATTATCAGACCCATGCTGGTGCAGTGGGTCCTGGGTTCCTCCTGGTGCACGACAATGCCCAGCCTTATGTGACGAGAGTTCCTGGAGGATGAAAGAATTGATGCCACTGACTAGCCCCTATGGTCGCCTGACCTAAATCCAATAGAAAACCTCTGGGGAGATTATGTTTCGGTCCATCTGACGCCACCAGGTTGCACCTCAGACAGTCCAGCAGCTCAGTGATGCCCTGGTCCAGATCTGGGAGGAGATCCCCCAGGACACCATCTGTTGTCTCATTAGAAGCATGCCCCAATGTTGTCAGGCATGCATATACGCAAGTGGGGGCCATACAAACTACTGAGTATGGTATGATTTTGAGTTGCTGCAATGAAATTTCAGCAAAAAACAAGCCTGCCATATCATTTTTTACACTTTGATTTTTGGGTTTTCTTTGAATTCAGTATATATATATATATATATATATATATATATATATATATATATATATATATATATATATATATATAAATACACACACAGTGTATGTATGCATACATATTGATGACGGGCTGCCTGGATCCTTACCCAGATGGGAAGGAGAGGGGGAGATAGCTTATGAAGTGCACTATCTCCCCTGTGTTGTTACTTGGCAGCCCACTGGGTTGTAGTGGCACCACAGATTCCTGCAGGGCTGTATGGAAATTGGTATTTATCGGCTCAGCCCTGTTGGGGTCCGGAGATGCCGCCAGGGAGAGCTACAGAGCCATATTCTGTTGGGCTTCCGCCACACCTGGGAGTACTTCCAGATCCCGCTAACAAGCCATCAGAAATGCTTTCAGGTGCGGTATAAAAGTAGCCAGCTACCACTGCTCAAGGGGATAGAGTTGGGAGGGAGAAGGCAAAGCTTACCAGAGAAGGAGTGGAGGTAAAGAAAAAGAGAGAGAAGAAAAGAAGAAAAACTGTGCTTTGGTGCTTTTGTACTGTGCTGCTGAGGGTAACGAATTGGGGAGCGTTTCCCTACTGAAATTAAACATGTGTGTTGCTGCACTTGTCCATAGTGACTGTTGTGTCAGGTATTGGGGTGCTGGTGCGCTCCCTGGTGATCCCTTATATATATATATATATATATATATATATATATATATATATATATATATATATATATATAGTAAGATGGATGCTATATAGCTCCCGACCCGACACAGACTGGACAAAGGAGGAACGTGTAAAATAAACAGACTTTTATTTTTCTTCAGCTGGAGGGCACGTCTTCCCTGTAATCCCTCCAGCCACAACACAGTCCCGAGCACACAAGTAACAAAGCACAAAAGCACTTTTCTCTTCCTCTCGGCACCACCACTCTTCCCAGGCAACCTTGACCTCCGCCACCCGACTCTGGCCGCTAAGTGGTGGTTGCTGGCTCCTTTTATAGTTCACCCGGAAGTGCACCAGGTGCTTGATCACCGAGTTCCGGCTGCACTTCTGGGTGTGATGAACATGCTGCCTACAGAAGTCCCAAACACAGCACCCCCTGGCGATGCTTATGGAACCCAACAGGGCTGCACCCAACTCCAATTCCCAGGGAGCCCTGTGGGAAACCGAGGCACTGCTCCACCCCAGCCATCTAGCGTCCAGGGTGAGGTATTGCACTGTCCAGGGCTGCTCCCCCTGAATATAGTGCGCAAGGGCATCTCGACTGGGCATGGATGCCAGCCACCTGCCACATATATATGTGTGTGTGTGTGTATAAATATAAGGTTTAGATAAATACATCAGTTCATATATATGTATTGCTTTAGATCAGTGTTTCATAAACTACTGTATGGTTATGACCCATCTTGGGTTGTGTGATGGCTGAAATATGGTTGCAGCGAGTTCTGAATTGCAATTACAAATATTGACAAAGATTTGCAAACATTTTGCAAAGAGCCTTGCAATGTGTCCTTCTCCAAGCTGGCAGCCCACTACCCACACCAGATAATGATCGGTGGCAGTTCCACAAGGAGGATGGATCCTCTAGATGACAGTCCATGAGGATTCTGGGTCACACAGACACGTAAAAGGCAAACTTGGGTCACAAGAAAAAAAGTTTGAGAACCACTGGTTAAGAAACATTTGTTTTGATACACAGGTTGTCTCAAATATATCTTGGTTTAAACAGAAGTTTGAATTTACGGGAAGGTATAGCATAGCCACCTAAGTTTAGCATTTCAGTTTCGCTTAATCATTGCTTCAGCATTGTTGTCATTATTGTATGAATTTTGTTTAAGAGACATATGTATTATTTTGGTTTTTGCTACACCAATAAAAAAACTGTAACTTAAATAAATGAGTCCAATCATAGGCAAAAAAGAGAAACAAATAAGCATTCCATAGCCACAAAACACATAAAATATTTAGATCGGCATCCAATCAAATAAAAAAAATCCCCGCTTTGCTTCCAGAAGTTCCTGAATACTATAAGTGATCCTAACTTTAATGAAGGAGGATTTCACTTACTGTATACAGTGTACTTGCAGGTTGAGGAGCTGAAGGGTTATCAGAATTGATGCTCTTAAAGTGAAAAACATTTGACCACTGCATGCAAGCAGAGGATATCAATTTGTATTTCACCTCTTGGGAGGATTCATATCTCATTCTTTCCTGTCGAAGATGAGCAGTATTACCAAATGCCTATGGGATGCACAGTTGTAGTGAAAACTTTTTTTCATCTAGATTTTCTCTATAACAAGGGAAAGCCTCTAACAATCACATGAATTATGGCACTGCCAAGGTGAAAAACGAGATCCCCTTTTAGCTTTACTTGTGCAAGAAAAGAAATAAATCTTTGTCTCCAAGACTAAGTTTACAGCACTGAGTACATGTTCACATTGCAAAGTTGAAGCACAGTAAAGACTTCAATAACATCTCAGACATATGTTGTTGATCCTGTGCTTATTGTGCTGCATATGAGTGCTGCAACATTAAAATTTAAGGCTATGAAAATCTCGTAGAATTTCAATGCATCTTTCAATGTAATAGTGCAAAGTTATTTGTTATATTTGTTAGATGGAACATACCTTCACAAAACAAAAAAGAAAAAAATACCAATGGAAAAAAGTTCAGTCTTTGAATTTATGCAGATCACAGATAACAACATTTATTTATATAGCACATTTTCATACAAAAAAATGTAGCTCAAAGTGCTTTACATAATGAAGAATAGAAAAATAAGAGACACAGTAAGAAAATAAAATAAGTCAACATTAATTAACATAGAATAAGTGTAAGGTCCAATGGCCAGGGGGGACAGAAAAAACAAAAAAAAAAACTCCAGACAGCCGGAGAAAAAAAATAAAATCTGCAGGGATTCCAGGCCATGAGACCGCCCAGTCCCCTCTGGGCAATCTACCTAACATAAATGAAACAGTCCTCTTTGTATATAATGAGCAGTCTGTGTGACATAGAGGTTAAGGCTTGGGAGTGTGCCATACAATGGACTGAGGCCCAATTCACAGTTGGTTCCTGCCATGCACTCACTGTTACTGCAATCGGCACCAGTCTTCTTTGACTCTGGATAACTGAAGCCAGGTAAAAATGGCTGGTTGGATGAAACTACTTTGAAAAGCATAAATTGCAAATGTGATCTTAATAGTATTAATTAGAAGAAAACCATAATTTATAACTAAAAGTTTTCATTTACATTACTGATGTGTTTTAAAGTTATGCAAAATATAAATACATTTTCAGAAATTGTTATTGCAAGACTAAAATATGTGAACAATTGTATTACCTAGAGACCTTAACCAAATACAAAAGAAAAGTGAATTTTAACAATACACAAAACACTTTTACTTTTGTAAGTTTTAAAAGTGTTATTTCCCTAAATACATGAAATGTTTCTTTCATTGCAAGCTGAATCACAAAGCCCAAAGGATGAAGCCTTTATTAGGAAAATCTCAGTTGTACATGCAAATAACATAGGAATCTGTCAAGAAAACAATTCTAGAACTTTTTTAAATGCATTTTCAACTCTTTCACTGCATGCAAATTTACAGATCAATGACGGCTGGCACATTTCTTGCCTTGGAAAGCACAAGCTACTTCTCTCAGTACAAGACTACAGCAGAAATCAGCAGATGGATACATCAAAAAGGTCTCAGTGAAAATGTCAATGTACTGAGTTCTTGAACAACTGGCTTCCATTGAGACAGGGGCATCTTTCAACGTAAAAGGTTAGTGATAAATATAAGAACTGATATAAGCATAGGTATGATTAACCAGTAAGAGCTGGCAGCTGTCTTCAAGTAACCAAGCAAGTAAGAATGTAAGAAAAATTACATCTTCTAATTCAATTTACTGCCATTCACACATAGTCCAAGAGAAATAATTACACAAGTTTACTGCAGCAAGACTGACTGTCTGGTTACCCTTTGTGAATGCTGTCTTATGACAGAAATGCTTTAGGGCAACCTCTCCTTAAAACATAAATCACTTTCTCAAATGCAGATTCTTTTCCCGTGACCCACATTTAGATTTCATACCTCTTCTGCTACTTTAATTTGCCCATTTTTACAATTACCAACCTTAAGATATATATATAGTTCTCAGCTACAATGCATTTGTACCCAGGACTATATTCTATTACTTTCTATCAGTAGTTCCTTCCGACTTCACCCAGGTATGACTATCCCTGTTGGGGGGCTATGTCTCTCACCCCTGATTGACCTAGCTGAGAAAGGAACTTGGTTTGCAGGCCTTGACAATAGAATAGAGCAAATGCGCAAGCAGGAAACCAGGCTCAACAAGTTTTAATCTTTAACCATTATCCAAAAATCTAGCGTTATAAATGAAAACAGGTCACACCATACAACCTGGATTGTTCTGCAGTTCTACAAGATACAAGAAGTTTATTGTCATATACACAGTAAAAACACATTAAAACCATGTAATGAAATTCTTACTTTGCTTGCTCACCTTCGTATACAAAGAGAGAAAGACAAACGAAGTATAAAAACAAATAGCAATTACAATTATAAGATTACAAAATGAGGTGCACAGTGCCTGATAACATGCTGCAGCAGTCAGTACCATTTATGAGGCTATGAGTTGTGGTTTGGATTGACTTTAACTTTAAGCATTGTTGAGGAGTCTGCTTGTGGAAAAAACCATGTGTCAGTCTAGTGGTGCGTGATTTCACACACCTGTAGTGCCTCCCTGAGGGAAGCAGCATGAAAACCGTGTGTTGTGGATGAGTATAGTCTTTAATTATGTTGTGCGCCCTCCTGATAACCCTACTAGGGGGTAGGAGGGGAAGGTTGCTCCAGAGATGTGCTGTGCAGTTTTAATTACACACTGGAGTGCCTTCTTTTCCCGCAAGGAGCAGTTACTTCGCCATACAATAATAGAGCAGGTGATAACACTCTCTATTGTAACCCTGTAGAAAGTGGTGAGAATTTTGGTCGGCATGCCAAATTTCTTCAACTTCCTCAGAAAGAACATTCTTTTGTGTGCTCAGGTTAATGAGTTGTTGTGTATTGTAAGACCAAGTTAGGTCCTCGCTGATGTGGGCTCCAAGGAATTTGAAGATTTATACTCTCCACCTCAACCTCACCGATGTAAATGGGAGTGTGCTGCAGCTTCCTCTTCCTTGGGTCGATAATCATCTCCTTGGTTTTATCTGTATTCAGGGAGAGGTTGTTTTCCTGACACCAGGCCACAAGTCCTGCCACCTCTGTCCTATATTCTGCCCCCCCAGTAATCAACCCTATGACTGTAGTGTCATCAGCAAATTTAATGACGCTGGTGTTCTAAGAGGCTACAAGGTCATAGGTAAACAGGATGTACAGAAGCAGACACAGCACACAACCTTGGGGGCAGCCAGTGCTGATTGTTCTTCTGCCTCATGTCTGGTTTCCCACACTGACTGACTGGGGTCTGTCTGTAAGGAAATTCAGCACCCAGCTGCAGAGGATGTCGGTCCAAGGGAGACAAGTTTATTGCGCAGTTTCCATGGGACAACTGGATTGAATGCTGAGCTATAGTCAATAAACAGCATTCATACATATGTGTCCCTTTTCTCCAGGTGTGTGAGGATTGTGTGGATGGCAGCATTGACTGCATCATTACTGGACCGATTTCGGCAGTAAGCATACTGTAGGGGATCGAGGGTTGCTGGAAATGACTTCTGAATGTGTGCCATGACTAGTCTCTCAAAGCATTTTATCACAATAGGGGTGAGTGACGAAAGTCATATAGACAGCTCACCTGGGATTTCTTTGGAAGGGGCACGATGGTAGTGATCTTTAAACAGGATGGAACGGATGCCTGTGCCAGGGACAGACTGAATATGTCCATGAGGACCCCGGTCAACTCCTATTACAGAGATCAGAAACACATTCAATATGTGTGCTGGTGTTCAGGGAGCTATTATGATATATGATTGAAGCTTCAGGAGTGACTCAAAGCATTCTCAAGTTGACTTCCTCCTCTCTAATCAGCTCATCGCCTAATCTTATATACACTAAAGTGTGGTGTGATCTTGTCCCCAAAAGCCAATGCCTCTTAATGAGCAGTTCATAAAACTAAGTTTTCTGTCCTGGTGGCCAGCTTATCCTTTCATAGTTCATAAACCTAACTTAAGCTTCTGACATCAGAAACGATATGGTTGCAGCCAAACATACAGTGCCTTGCAAAAGTATTCATTCTCCTTGTCACATTACAATCTGGAATTTAAGTGGATTTTCATTTGGATTTTATATTGGAGTTGAATCATATATATACAGTGCATCCCGAAAGTATTCACAGCGCATCACTTTTTCCACATTTTGTTATGTTATAGCCTTATTCCAAAATGGATTAAATTCATTTTTTTCCTCAGAATTCTACACACAACACCCCATAATGACAATGTGAAAAAAGTTTACTTGAGGTTTTTGCAAATTTACTAAAAATAAAAAAAACTGAGAAATCACATGTACATAAGTATTCACAGCCTTTGCTCAATACTTTGTCGATGCACCTTTGGCAGAAATTACAGCCTCAAGTCTTTTTGAATATGATGCCACAAGCTTGGCACACCTATCCTTGGCCAGTTTTGCCCATTCCTCTTTGCAGCACCTCTCAAGCTCCATCAGGTTGGATGGGAAGCGTCGGTGCACAGCCATTTTAAGATCTCTCCAGAGATGTTCAATCAAGTCTGGGCTCTGGCTGGGCCACTCAAGGACATTCACAGAGTTGTGCTGAAGCCACTCCTTTGATATCTTGGCTGTGTGCTTAGGGTCGTTGTCCTGCTGAAAGATGAACCGTCGCCCCAGTCTGAGGTCAAGAGCGCTCTGGAGCGGGTTTTCATCCAGGATGTCTCTGTACATTGCTGCAGTCATCTTTCCCTTTATCCTGACTAGTCTCCCAGTTCCTGCCACTGAAAAACATCCCCACAGCATGATGCTGCCACCACCATGCTTCACTGTAGGGATGGTATTGGCCTGGTGATGAGTGGTGCCTGGTTTCCTCCAAACGTGATGCCTGCCATTCACACCAAAGAGTTCAATCTTTGTCTCATCAGACCAGAGAATTTTGTTTCTCATGGTCTGAGAGTCCTTCAGGTGCCTTTTGGCAAACTCCAGGCGGGCTGCCATGTGCCTTTTACTAAGGAGTGGCTTCCATCTGGCCACTCTACCATACAGGCCTGATTGGTGGATTGCTGCAGAGATGATTGTCCTTCTGGAAGGTTCTCCTCTCTCCACAGAGGACCTCTGGAGCTCTGATAGAGTGACCATCGGGTTCTTGGTCACCTCCCTGACTAAGGCCCTTCTCCCCCGATCGCTCAGTTTAGATGGCCGGCCAGCTCTAGGAAGAGTCCTGGTGGTTTTGAACTTCTTCCACTTACGGATGATGGAGGCCACTGTGCTCATTGGGACCTTCAAAGCAGCAGAACTTTTTCTATAACCTTCCCCAGATTTGTGCCTCGTGACAATCCTGTCTCAGAGGTCTACAGACAATTTCTTTGACTTCATGCTTGGTTTGTCTCTGACATGAACTGTCAACTGTGGAACCTTATATAGACAGGTGTGTGCCTGTCCAAATCATGTCCAATCAACTGAATTTACCACAGGTGGACTCCAAATAAGCTGCAGAAACATCTGAAGGATGATCAGGGGAAACAGGATGCACCTGAGCTCATTTTTGAGCTTCATGGCAAAGGCTGTGAATACTTATGTACATGTGCTTTCTCAATTTTTTTATTTTTAATAAATTTGCAAAAATCTTAAGTAAACTTTTTTCACGTTGTCATTATGGGGTGTTGTGTGTAGAATTCTGAGGAAAAAATGAATTTAATCCATTTTGGAATAAGGCTGTAACATAACAAAATGTGGAAAAAGTGATACGCTGTGAATACTTTCCGGATGCACTGTGTATATATATATATATATATATATATATATATATACATACACACACACACTCTCACAAACATAAGGTGGTACCCAAAAATAATCGGAATTGGGAAAAAAAAAATTGTTTTAATAATTTTTACTTAATGAAACTTTAGTCTCCTTCAAAGTACTGTCCATGTGAATGAATGCACTTGTCCCAACAGTTTTCCTACTGGTGGAAACATTTTTGGAATCGTGGAAGTGGAACGTTGTCCAATGCCTGCAGTGATTTTTCTTTGACTACCTCTACGGTACAAAAAAGCTTTTCTTTGAGCTCTTTTTCATATGCGGGAACAAAAAAAAGTCGCACGGAGGAAAAGCAAGTAATATTTCCGCTCGTTTGAAACACGAAAACCACTCGTAGACCTGTGTTTTACTTAAAGCTGCCTCTTTAAAAGTTTCAAGCATCACTACAGTTTCAGCAGTTTTCCTGAAGAGAAAACAAAATTTAATGCAAACTCGCTGTTTTTTGTGATGGGTGATCATAAAGAACAGCGATTCTGTGTTAAATTTTGTTTTCTCTTAGAGGAAATGTCACTTGATCTTGCTCCGTGCGACTTTTTCAGTTTCAGTAAGTAAAAATTATTAAAACAAATTTTTTTCCAATTCTGTTAATTTTTGGGTACCTGAAAATTTGTGAGGGCATATGTATTTCATCCCCTTTTCTATGAAACCATCCATCCATCCATTTTCCAACCCACTGAATCCGAACACAGGGTCACGGGGGTCTGCTGGAGCCAATCCCAGCCAACACAGAGCACAAGGCAGGAACCAATCCTGGGCAGGGTGCCAACCCACCACAGGACACACACAAACACACCCACACACCAAGCACACACTAGGGCCAATTTAGAATCACCAATCCACCTAACCTGCATGTCTTTGGACTGTGGGAGGAAACCCATGCAGACACGGGGAGAACATGCAAACTCCACGCAGGGAGGACCCGGGAAGCGAATCCTGGTCTCCTAACTGCGAGGCAGCAGCGCTACCACTGCGCCACCGTGCCGCCCTTTTCTATGAAACCCCTAAAAAAAATTTGGTGCAACCAATTAACATCAGATGTCATGTAACTAGTGGAAATTATGTCATCCTGTGTGCACTCAAAATGCCACATGATCTATCACATGATGTCTGTATAAAATAACCTGTTCTGAAAGGCCCAACCTATGCAACACCACTAAGCAAGCAACAAGAAAACCAAGGATCACTAAAAACAGGTCAAAGACAAAGTTTTAGAGAACAATAGACCAGGGTTGGGTTAGAAAGACATAACCCAAACTTTGAATATCTCATTAAATTAAACCATTACATCAATTATAAGAAAATAGAAAGACTATGCCACCATTACAAATTTGACAAAAGAACTCATAGACTGGGCAATGGGGGCATTAATTTCAGATTTATTTAGAAAAAATATACGTTATTTACACACGCATATATATATATATGTATGTATATATAGTGGAGCTTGGCCCGGACACAGACAGGAGGACACCAATGGTTCACCCAACACACGTTTATTATACATATTATTTACCAACAATGCTGTGATCTTTGCTGAATTAATGGAGGCTCTGATCAGGGGTCTTGAGAGAATGAGTGAGAAGTCTGAGTGTCTGGACTTGCAAGTATCCTGGATAAGAACCAATATCCAGGACTTTAATGGCCTCTTAAGCACAGTCATCAGCAGTGTTTCTGTCTGCAGAGTGTTGACCACGTCAGCAACATTAATGGCTCTGGTGACTCTTCCTATGAAGTCAGTAGATGGATTGGGAGAGCATAGGGGTTTATGAGGTCGCTATAATGGGGTGTATGGTGCTCCCAATATGTCTGCAAAAGGACAAAGAGTCAAGTCTTTACAGTCCTGGCACTTCCTGTTTTGATATATGGTTGTGAGATAAGGATACTATCCAGCGACCTGAGACAAAGACTGGACTACTTCAGTATTGTGTCTCTTTGGAGAATCCTTGGGTACTGCTGTTATGGCAGTATGGCCATTTGGTGCAATTCCCTGAGGCTGATCCGGTTCGGTCCGAGTGGCTGGACCAGGCCAAGGGGATGCACATGTAACACCTGGCTGTGGCAGAGAGATGGTCATTTCTGTAGACTGGGACTAGACCACGTGTCTGCTTGGGGGGTTGCAAACTGGGATCCCAAGGTGTTTCATCATGTGGCGGGTGCAGCAATGTGCTGTACCAGTGCATGCTCCCCAACCTGACCTGACCTGACCTGATGCCAATAAATGCAGCACAAAATTGAAAATATTTATTTTATTACAAGAATTTCTTTTTCTTTTCTATAATTTCACATCAATTAAAGGTTACATGTTTGTTAATATTTTGATTGAATGATCAAGAGGATAAACAAAAAAGGCTTGTTTATCACAGCCTATTTTGCTTTCATTTACTAATGATGCCAAAATTAATGGATGGCACTGAATATATATACACATTAACTTTAGGTTTGTCTTACAAACAATTTCTTAGTTATTAATCCCTCTGCTATTTTAAACCTTTTTAATACGATTCTGGATTACAATTGCTGGAGCCCATCCCATTTTGTGAAAGGCAGAAGACAATCTTTGTTGGGATGCAAGTGCTGTTACAAAAGTAATAAACAATGCGTAATACCAAATGTGAGACTGGCTTGAGTCAGTACATGCTGAGACACTTACCAATAACCTTAACTCAGAGTTTATTGTATTGTACACAATCAGAACATGCAGTATTCAGCACTAGCTTTGAGATGAATTCTATAGAGCTATTTTTTAATGTCATATATTTTTTTCTAAGAAACACTTCCACCACCCACATAAACTATTTAAATAAAATATCACCCATGTTTATAAAAACAGCACATGAGGTTTTCACTGATATGCAGATGAAGCACAGCATCTTTCAAATCCAAAGTAAAAGCATATCCATGGCATTACATTGTGATCATTGCTAGGATTTTGAAGATTATGCTAAAACAGACAGGAAGCCAATATAATCAATAGAAACTATATGGCCATGATCTTCAGCGCGTGTCAGGTCTTTGGCAGGACCTTAATCTGTTAAAGCTTTATATGGGAAAGACCCCTTTAAAGACAGCTGCAGCCACACAAGCATGATATAATGAGACATGGCAAAGCAGATGACAGCGGAGGAATTCAAAAATGGCATGAAGAATTTATAACAACAGACAAGATGTGAGTCGAAGTTCAAGGCACTGTCAAGGATAACTTTAAGGCTAAAGTAAGAAGGCAATGGAAGCAGCTGACATGAATCAAAATTTAACCTGAGGGGCTGGAATTTCCTGATTGTTTCTGGTGATCTATAATACAGAAATTCCATTTTGCTTTATTCGTTCTAAACTAGTGTCACTGTTTTTAAGTGTATACAAAAATGAAATATGGTTTGTGCACTTAATCACATCCAGCTTCTAATTGCACTGCACAATAATTGTGTGTGAATGTCACAATACTGTATTATTAAAAAAAAAAAAATCCTTGAGCAGAAAAACGAAACCTTCTTTGAAGGTCAGCGATCTGTTTACACAGTTACACATAGGTTTTGGGTTGCCACTATAGATGTGTACTCTGGATTGTCTTACATATTACAGTTGGAGGTTGCATCAGTATGCGTATTGTGCTTTTCCTTATTTGGGCTGAGTAGTCAGTGATGATCGCCCCTGGTACAAAGGATGCATGTTCAATTACATTACTTTAAGCTAATGTAATTGAACTGGTTTCCAACATACTGGATTTTGATATGTTCTTAGATTCTTTAGGTGTGCGCCTGGCTTGTCTGACTTGTCATAGTGCCCCTTTACAGAGCTGTTGCTGTTGTGCAAGGTGTATACCTGTGTGTGCCTGGTTTTGCTAATATTTCAGTGTGGACTTTTTCATATTATATGTGCAATAGAAATATTTGCTGTAGCCTGGATTCAACACGCATGAACATGGATGGGTGAATATACTGGTGTACAGTAAAGAGTTGGTTTGGATATCACACCAGTTTTGCTCAGTATGAATTCCAACTCCATTATCCCTCTTCGGGTTTAATTTACAGTGGGCAACATTTATTAAAAAAAATGGCTGTTATATACAAATTAAAATGATTAAACAACACTCAGTGGGAGTGCCTTAAAAAGGTAATAAAAATATGTGTTAACAAGGGGACATGGGTGCTTGTTTGGCATGATCTGTAAATAATCTTTCCAGCCATCATGCTTGGAAAGGACAAATATGCTTTGATTGTGTGCCAATCACTCTTAGCCACGCAGCATTGCTAGTTCCTGCCATGTAGACCCCTTAATCAATAGGTGGAGAGTAAAGTAGTGCAATAGCATGGTTGGCTGGTCAACTCATTCAACTGTCACTTTCCTTTGGGCTACTGGGGAAAAGAAAAGCAAAGGAGTCATGAGCAAAAGTTGTATTAGGGAAATATCCATTTACCAATCTATTTTTAAAAAAATATATCAACAGCAGAAAAATGTAAAAAAACAGATAAGCAGGGAAAATATAGAAACAGTATTACAAAACACTCAGAAAATACAAAACGTAAAGATGGGTGACATTTCTAAAATCAGGCCAAACCAAATAAACCTGACACAAACAAGAAGGCTTTTGCAGATGCTGAAAGTTGTAATACTAAAGCACATGCCAAGGAGTCTTATTGTTTGGAACACTAGCTAGATATGTGGGGTTAGAGGTAAGCTGTACATAAACAGAGGGGGCCTGACTGTGTGGTGCTGGGCCATATCTGCCTCCAGCAAAAACAGGACCAATGTGACAATTAATGCACTACCAAACTGTGGGACAAACAACCATACACTATAAACATGAAAAATTTAAGTGGAGTTTTCACTGTGTGTGTATTTTCAAAATGTGCACCAGTTAACTCAAATATCCCCAGACACATATTTAGTTAGCTGGCATCTCTAAAAATGGCCCAGCATTAGTAGATGTAGAGTGTTTATACAGTGTGTAAGTAGATCAGTTGGTTTCTCTTCCAACCTTGATGTCTGTGTGGGCTGAAAGTCTCTGTTTCCAGACATTGTGTCCCAGTAGCTAGGGGTAATGAACTTTAAACCTGAACACTGCCTGTTCAGTTTCCTCATCCAATTAATTCTGCCATCTTGAGAAATTTACCTGTTAGTGTTGCCAATGAAAATATAAATGTAAACAGTTCCACTATATCAATGTGCTGATGAGACAATCTGGAATAGTCATCATTAGAGATGGCCTATATAAAATAAAAATTAGCTTATGCAAAGAGATTTGGAAAAGTCCTGCCCACATAACCATGGACACGGTTCAATAATTTTTTTATTTGTGTGAATGCTATCGTCAGACACGTTTTTGTAGGTGTTGTCACGATGTATTAAATATTCATCATTAAATACAGGGGTCTTCCAAGACTGTCTTAAGACTGCTGTAGTTAAACCCCTACTCAAGAAAAATAATCTTGACCCCTCTGCTTTTGAAAATTTTAGACCCATCTCTAACTTGTCCTTCTTAAGTAAAATTCTAGAGAAGGCAGTCATTATGCAGTTAAATGACCACCTCAATAAACATGCTATTCTTGATAAATTTCAGTCAGGTTTTACAACAAATCACAGCACAGAAACTGCACTCATTAAAGTAGTAAATGACTTGCGGGTAAATGCAGACAGAGGCCATTTATCTGTTCTCATCCTCCTATATCTGAGTGCTGCATTTGACACCATTGATCACAACATTCTTAGAAAATCGCCTTAGTCAATGGGTGGGCCTCTCTGGCAGGGTCCTATATTGGTTTGAATCCTACCTGGCAGGGAGAAAATTCTTTGTTAATTGTGGTAATCACAACTCAAAGACACATGATATCCTATATGGTGTTCCACAAAGCTCTATCCTGGGTCCGCTGCTCTTCTCAATCTATATGCTTCCGTTAGGTCCGATTATCTCAGGGCACAACATGAGCTACCACAGCTATGCTGATGACACACAGCTGTACTTATCAATAGCACCTGATGACCCCGACTCTCTCGATTCACTAACACAATGTCTTACTTGTATTTCTGAATGGATGAATAGTAATTTTCTCAAGCTAAATAAAGAGAAAATTGAAATTTTAGTGATTGGCAATAATGGATACAATGAGGTTATCAGAAATAAACTTGATGCATTAGGATTAAAAATCAAGACGGAAATAAAAAACTTAGGGATAACTGTCGACTGTAACCTGAATTTTAAATCACATATTAATTAGATCACTAGGACAGCATTTTTTCACTTAAGAAACATAGCAAAAGTTAGACCTCTTATATCACTGAAAGATGCTGAGAAATTAATTCACGCTTTTGTTTTCAGTCGAATAGATTACTGTAACGCACTCCTCTCAGGACTACCCAAAAAAAGGCATAAATCGTTTGCAATAAGTGCAGAATGCAGCTGCTAGAATCCTAACTAGGAAATGAAAATCCGAACATATTTCTCCAGTTTTGATGTCACTACACTGGTTACCTGTGTCTTTCAGAATTGACTTTAAAATTCTGCTTATGGTTTATAAAGCTTTAATCTCGCTCCATTTTATACAGTATATCGGAATGTCTGACACCCTATATTCCAAATCGTACCCTTAAATTCTCAAATGAGATCTCCTTAGAATTCCAAGAGCAAAACTTAAAAGAAATGGTGAGGCGGCCTTCTGCTGTTATGCACCTAAAATCTGGAATAGCCTGCCAATAGGAATTTGCCAGGCTGATATGGTGGAACACTTTAAAACACTGCTGAAAACACATTACTTTAATATGGCCTTCTCATAACTTCACTTTAATTTAATCCTGATACTCTGTATGTTCAGTTCATTATAATAACTATTCATGGTGGCTCTAAAACCCGTACTGACCCCTACTCTCTCTTCTGTTTCTTTTTCCGGTTGCAGGCCACCACCATCTACTCAAAGCATCATGATGCTCCAACATTGATGGACTAAAAGCCAGAAGCCTGCATGACCATCATCATCAAGTCCTTCCATGAGAACCCTAAATACAAAGAGGACTGTTTCATTTATGTTAGGTAGATTGCCCAGAGGGGACTGGGCGGTCTCATGGTCTGGAATCCCTGCAGATTTTATTTTTTTTCCAGCCGTCTGGAGTTTTTCTTTGTTTTTTCTGTCCTCCCGACCATCGGACCTTACTCTTACTCTATGTAAACTAATGTTGACTTATTTTATTTTCTTACTGTGTCTTTTATTTTTCTATTCTTCAATATGTAAAGCACTTTGAGCTACATTTTTTGTATGAAAATGTGCTATATAAATAAATGTCGTTGTTGTTGTTGTTGTAATTCCAAACACGGAATCAAAATTGAAGGTAACACTGATGAAAAGGTAAAAGCGAAAAGAGATAGAATATATGGACATAGGTGATATGACAAGTATGTAGATATTGTTTGGCTTTAAACTTTAAGTCGGAGACTTGTAGATCGTCCAGTTCGTGTTGCCATCACGGAAATGTAGTGTTTCTTCCCAATGAAGAGGCCTATCCACGAGAATGAAAGTTTTGTTGTTTGGTGAAAGTGAAATCCACATATACGAGCGTCAGAGACGCAAAGTTCCTGGCGCGTAGCACAGGCGTGGGGGGTTGGCAAGCAAAGCCCCCTAGTTGTTAAAATCATCAGCATGGCTACATGTCCTTTGAACTCTGAAGAAACACAGTGAGTAGATAGAGGTGCTAATATTTTGAACATTCATTTTTTATTTTATAAAAACACTGTCAGCAGTTCTACCAAGGTAAGTTTTTATATTTTGACAACAGACTATCACAGCATGAATGCCTTTCGGTTATCTAAATAGTTGTGTAGTATTTGGTGCGCATTTGTAATTCCCATTTTCTATCTATTACTTTTAGAACTGGTGAATTGTGGGGAGCTAGAACCTACCTTAATAGCATAAGGCACAAATTAGCAACCAAAACCTGACAGAATGCCAGCCAATCAAAGGTATACTGAACCACTCATTCAAAAAGAAACAATTCTGAGTTACTGATTGCCCTAATGAGCAGTTGAGGACCCAAGAGCTCACAGAAACACATGTGAATATAGGCAGTACAAACTGCATATTGAGGGAAGCAGGGTAAGAGGTGACCCCAGATTCTTCAAGCTATAAGGCAGAACAGCTGATTATTAAACTTCTATGTTACAAACCTTTCATACAGTTATAGTGAAATCTGCATTAAGAAAGAGCATAATTATAAATAGAAAAGTACTTAAACAATGACGGAGAACAACAACAAACATCACTCATTTCATTTATTGAGCCTGATAATCAATTTTAAGAACATATGAAGCCACAGTATTAGGTGCAAGGTGGGATGCCAGTCCTTCGCAGGACAAACTTGCCGAGTGATTTGATTTAGAGTGGGTTGGTCTAGAAAATTTACATATACAATGAGAAATCTACAATGGTAGTAACTAAGATTTAAGCCTATGGTAGTCTCCTGGGGCTGCAATGCAACAACACAAACCACTATGCTGTAAAATAATGTAAAGAACATAATACATAATTAAATAATGTCTTGGTTATATGGCAGCATTCCATTTACCACTGAGATGCATGGCCTAAAAGAGGTGAGAGCACAGTGATTAATTACAAGGACCCTGGAAGAAATGTAAAGTATACACAATGAGGGTAGGACAATCTTGGCAGAAAATACATCTATTTTGGAGTTTTTTATAGCATTTTTAAATTCTACTTACCATTGCCCTATATTATAAAAACATGAATGAATTCTGATTTTTCGGTAACATGTTTGATTATGTTGAGTGCTTTAACTATTTAGTATAAATAAATAACTGATTAGGTTGAATACTTTAACTATTTAGTATAAATTCATAATTGAAGCAATACTTCACTACACTGAAATAACTTCTATAAGAAACACCTCCCTAAGGTTATGGCATCTAACAATGCTAAAGTAGGTTAAGTACAAAATTTAATACGATAAAATGATAATCAAAAGGAGGACCAAGTCTTAATGCAAACTAAAGTAACATAAAAATTGTCTGTGGCCACTCTGAACAGACATAAAACGGGTCCTGTTAGGGTACTTTGCCCACTTGAGCACCTCATCATACCATACCAAATAGATTCTTTACACCACGGGTGTCAAACTCCAGGCCTGGAGGGCCGCAGTGGGTGCAGGTTTTCTTTCTAACCCCTTTCCTAATCAGTGTCCAGTTTTCATTGCTAATTAACTTCTTTTCCCTCTATTTTAATAGCCCTGTTTTTAAGGATTAAGTCTTCTGAATTGATTCTTTTCTTCATTAAATGATAGCCAAACAGAAATGAGACGTGAAACGAGCCAACAGATGACCAGCTAAATTGGGGCTTCAAACTCCAACCAGTTCCTTAATGAGATGCGGATTCTTTCTGTTAATTAAACTCGTTATTCAATTTCATGGCTTGCTGCTGCTCTCCTTTTGCCACAGCAAACATTTCCAAAACTGTTGATATTCTGTTTTTTTATAAGTACTCCTATGATGTTTTGGTAACCTAAGGGATCAACCTTACTGAGCCCTTCATCTTTATTTTCAGATTTTGTTTAATGGGTACAGGTGAGCTGGTCTTGTCCTGCTTGTTTTATGCCTCATTACTGTCCGGCTGCTAATTAAGGAAAAAACAACTAAGGGGCCTGAGTCAAGCTAATTAAAGCTAAGGCTAAAGAAGTTAATTAGCATCAAAAACTGGTCACGAATTAAGAAGAGGGTTAGGATGAAAACCTGCAGACACTGCGGCCCTCCAGGACTGGAGTTCGACACCCCTGCTTTACACCTTGTCTCTCTCAACATTCAACTAGGTGCCTATACAGTTGTGCTTGAAAATTTGTGAACCCTTTAAAATTTTCTATATTTCTGCATAAATATGACCTAAAACATCATCAGATTTTCACTCAAGTCCTAAAAGTAGATAAAGAGAAACCAGTTAAACAAATGAGACAAAAATATTATACTTGGTCATTTATTTATTAAGGAAAATGATCGAACATTATATATTTGTGAGTGGCAAAAGTATGTGAACCTTTGCTTTCAGTATCTGGTGTGACCGCCCTTTGCAGCAATAACTGCAACTAAACATTTCTGGTAACTTTTGATCATTCCTGCACACCGGCTTGGAGGAATTTTAGCCCATTCCTCCGTACAGAACAGCTTCAACTCTGGGATGCTGGTGGGTTTCTTAAAATTAACTGTTTGCTTTAGGTCCTTCCACAACATTTCGATTTTATTAAGGTCAGGACTTTGACTTGGCCATTCCAAAACATTAACTTTATTTTTCTTTAACCATTCTTTGGTAGAACGACTTGTGTGCTTAGGGTCGTTGTCTTGCTGCATGACACACCTTCTCTTGAGATTCAGTTCATGGACTGATGTCCTGACATTTTCCTTTAGAATTCTCGGATATAATTCAGAATTCATTGTTCCATCAATGAAGGCAAGCCGTCCTGGCCCAGATGCAGCAAAACAGGCCCAAACCATGATACTACCACCACCATGTTTCACAGATGGGATAAGGTTCTTATGCTGGAATGCAGTGTTTTCCTTTCTCCAAACATAACGCTTTTCATTTAAACCAAAAAGTTCTATTTTGGTCTCATCTGTCCACAAAACATTCTTCCAATAGCCTTCTGGTTTGTCCATGTGATCTTTAGCAAACTGCAGATGAGCAGCAATGCTTTTTTTGGAGATCAGTGGCTTTCTCCTTGCAACCCTGTCATGCACACCATTGCTGTTCAGTGTTCTCCTGATGGTGGACTCATGAACATGAACATTAGTCAATGTGAGAGAGGCCTTCAGTTGCTTAGAAGTTACCCTGGGGTCCTTTGTGACCTTGCCGACTATTACACGCCTTGCTCTTGGAGTGATCTTTGTTGGTCGACCACTCCTGGGGAGGGTAACAATGGTCTTGAATTTCCTCTATTTGTACACAATCTGTCTGACTGTGGATTAGTGGAGTCGAAACTCTTTAGAGATGGTTTTGTAACCTTTTCCAGCCTGTTGAGCATCAACAACTATTTTTCTGAGGTCCTCAGAAATTTCCTTTGTTTGTGCCATGATACACTTCCACAAACATGTGTTGCGAAGAGCAGACTTTGATAGATCCCTGTTCTTTAAATAACACAGGGTGCCCACTCACACCTGATTGTCATCCCATTGATTGAAAACATCCATCCATTATCCAACCCGCTATATCCTAACTACACGGTCACGGGGGTCTGCTGGAGCCAATCCCAGCTAACACAGGGCGCAAGGCAGGAAACAAACCCCGGGAAGGGCGCCAGCCCACCGCAAGGTGCACACGCACACACACCCACACACCAAGCACACACTAGGGACAATTTAGAATCGCCAATCCACCTAACCTGCATGTCTTTGGACTGTGGGAGGAAACCCACGCTGACATGGGGAGAACATGCAAACTCCACGCAGGGAGGACCTTGAGGTTCACATACTTTTGCCATTCACAAATATGTAATTTTCAATCATTTTCCTCAATAAATAAATGACCAAGTATAATATTTTTGTCTCATTTGTTTAACTGGTTTCTCGAGTGAAAATCTGGTGATGTTTTAGGTCATATGTATGTAGAAATATAGAAAATTCTAAAGGGTTCACAAACTTTCAAGCACAACTGTAATTCACCTCCCAATTCTACACACAATGACTTTCTGGAAACAAACAGCCTTTAAATCCCACAAAGGTGATGCTTCGTGGTTATCAATGTAACTGCTGTATTTTGAACAACAGCCTTTATACACCACAAAAGTACTATTTCATGTTATCCTCTTATCGGCTGTACTTCCAACCTCAGAGACACTCACTCCCTCATTTTTCTGGAAGGGCAAAATATTCATGCAGCCCTGTGCCCATGCTTTATTTAAAAGACTAGGCAATCCTTGCATCCCCTTCTGTAATATAAGCCCAGGGTTCAAATATACTATATTTACCTACCTACTACTTATCTACTTGCAGGACTCTCTTTGAAAACTCTAGTACTTCTGTGTCCATGGAGTAAGTAATTCCTATATATTCCTTCCATATACTGTATAGGATGTCCTGCCGGTATTCTCTTTTCCAAAATGGTAGTGATTAGCATGTTACTACTATTGCAGTTCTTTCACAGTTTCTTTAAGTGCACTGCCTGACCTTGTCTCTGCCTTATACAGCTCTCTGAATCCTATAGGTCACCTGAGCATCCCATGTCCAGCTTGCACTGTCTATACGAGGCAGTTGGATAGCATATGCTATGTGTTTTCTATACAGTGTCTTCTGGGAAGTAAAAGAAATAACATCTCAATGTGTGTACAGCTGCAGCACATTTTGTACAAAACAGCTAAACTGTTACTTGTGGGGCTTTCAGTAAGCTCAAGTAAAGCCAGATAGTGATGCCCCCCTTAATCATATCTCTGAGCAGGCATTTATTACTCAATTACTTTTACCGGAATTTCACTGTAAAGTTTAAAGACAATGCACTAGTGATGATATAACCTTATCTGAAGAGAGATGTTACAAGCAAAAGAATTAATTCATAAAAATTCAATGAATTGCCAAATAATAAGCAATACTTCTAACTATGTTTTCAAGGGACAAAACAAATAATATACAGTACATAAATATCAAACAGTATAGTTAACCAATTTGGGTAATACGATAATGTTGTTGTTGTTGTTATTTTGTTTTTTAAGGAGGAGAATTTAAATGAAGAAACTGCTGAGAGATGTATTCTGCCATAGTAAAAGCGGGCAGTCTCCATATAGCACAAGCAGTGTGCAGAGCTGTGCCTAATGGGAGGGAAAGGTTACTGTGAATAACATCTCCCGACAAATCCATCTTAGCTTCTCCATACTTCACATCTATGAGGAGGTGATGCTTGCCACCTACAGTGGCAATGCCTCTGTGCTTGATTTATGAAGTGAAGGTCACTGGCTGTTTAGATCCATAAATCAAACCCTCCTCATTTTGCAAGTTCTACTGACATTTCTTTTTCCTCACATTATGCCTTTAAGCATTACTTTACCAATTTTAGAAGCTGGAAAAAAGGCTTTTCTCACAATGCAACTATATAATGTTTAGGCAGAAAAGTCATAGTTTTTAGGAGCAGAAAGTGAGACTGTAAGAGAATGCTACACACAATGAATGCCTTAAGTGGCAGATGGAGTACTATTCTCTTCTTATTAACATAATGTAACAAAACACATTATACAGTAATTTTCCCAAAACTGCTTGATCCAGTTCGCAGTTGGTGGCACTTTTAATGCTAGATTTGCTCTCGGGTACAAAGAGTAAACCGTAAGAGTTAGGGTGCCTGACATTTCATTAAGCAGGAGGCAGTGTTCTATAGCAGACCTGCAGAAATATCTTGTCCACAGGCATTATTAAAATCTTCCACGGCATGGCACCTATTTTAGAATTTAGCCTTTAGTTCTTTAACTTCAAAAATCCAACTAATTAAGAAAGAATGCATGCTTTCTAGATGTTATTTGATGTTACCTCAACATGTGTCTTTTTCTGTCTTCTTAACTTTGAAAAGCATCAATGTTCAATGCTATTTTCAGTACCATAGGTAGCAACTGAAGGACAAATAAAACTGAAAATCATTTTTTTAAAGAAAGAAATAGCTGTATAAAAGGTAATTATTATACATTACAGATTATTATAGCACATGCTGTCAAGCACAACTGTGTCTCAATCAAAGCTGTTTTTCTTCTGACCATAGTCAAAGTTTTCTCTTTGAAGCATTTGTGGCCTTTAGGGGGTGACAATTACAAAACAACAGTACCCAGTTTAAATTAACTTATTTTTATTAAACAAAGTACCTTCATAGAGGCTTTACCCAAATAAAGACAATCCAATTCTTTCTTTCCCTCACTCCTTCCAGCAAGCGTTGTCCTCATCCTTATGACTCAGACTCCACAAGTGAAGTGAGATGGCTCTTTTTATAATTGACAAGAGGGAACTTCCGGTGAAACAAAATTGCATGAAACAATATTGCAAGGTGGAAGAACTTTTGGGTCAAGTGGAAGGCCCCCAAAGTAGGGATGCCTGTTCTTGGCAGCTCCTTCTGGTGGCACCCTCAGCACCCTGCAGAGTGGTCAAAAGGGACTACAACACTCAGACAGCCCAACAGGTATATGCATGAGCACTACAAACAAGAAAGTCTGATATCTAGCGTCTTGAGGGATTACATAACGCAGACGGGTGGTTTCCCCATGTCCTTCTACTATATGAGCCTTTTGGCCAGGCAAAGTTCCATCCATTCATCAGAAAGTCAGTCTATCTTTGCCATTGATTAAATATTTAAAGTAATACTCTCTTTTCTGTGACATATCAGGCCTGCTGGCTTTGAGGGGTTACTATAAAACTTTAAATAATATCAAAATCTCAAGTAACAGCCAGTCCACTGTGAGTTAAAAAAGCAAAAGAAAAACCATAAAAAAGGTTTATATTAACAATGACTACGCCCATCAAATACCAGGTCACACACGCATGTTTGGGAGTCAACCAAAGGGACCAGAAAATGCCAATTCATCGTCAGGCCAGGGGGGCGGCGGGTTGGACTAAATCTGTCTCTTTTCTCTCGGCAGACCAGAGACTGTAAATTCTGCCTGTATCCAAGTACGGTCCAATGATGTCACTTCCGGTCCTGGCCCTGACGATTTCACTTCCTGTTCCTCCCCGATGACATCACTTCACATCACTTGAGACACCTTAAAAACTCACCATCATCCATACCAAGGCAGTTCAATTTTGGACTCGAACCTGTACACATTGTACTTAAGCCCTTTTGCAGCCAGGGAAAGTATACAGGTGGTTGCCCCAAACCTTTGTTGTGTGTCCAGCCATTTATTTCAAAACTATTATTTGAAACAATAGGTAATTATGTTTCAGGTACAAGCAACAAGCCTTTAAAAGTAATAGAGCCAGTCAGTACATTTTTTCCCCATCAACTCATCTTGGTGATCATGTGAGCTCTTTGTGTGTGTGTTTATCCAGTCAAACTAAAGTAAGGCTCACATTTGCACAGACATAGTCAAATGCAAATAAAGCGACGCAAACAAAAAACAGTTATATAACTATTTGTATCAACAATTGTAATGGATTAAACTTCAAGCTTAATAATAAAAGTTTTGTTCAGTTGTTCAGGCAAATAAATGATAAGGACATTACTGGATGTTTTATAATTGCTTTAGGATAGATAAAAGCATTAGAAATGGCTGTTGGTCCAATAATACAGATTTCTATGAGAAAAATAGTTTACTGTAGCATATTGTTTAATGTTTCAGTGATATAGAAATGGGAGCTGTCACCAGCCTCTCAAAATTCTATGTACAGCTCTGTGCGACACCCTTATAGGTGCTTTATTAAATTCATTGTGTGAGCTCCTTTTGTTGGTACTGTCCTGAAGAATATTTCACACATATACGCTTGTTGGTGTCCTTAGGTTTGTGACGCTCATTTGCCCTGAAGCCAAAACATTCCTGCTGAATTTATCAACCACCACTGCTTATGAAGCCTCTGCATCTACCACAGTGGTCAGCAAGCTACAGTGAGAAAGAAGAGGTGGGGACGTGTCTCTGTGTAGGCAGTGTGGTGTGTGTAAATGTACAGTAGCCTATGGGTGTAAATTCTTTGTCAAAAGAAAGAGTAAGCAGGAAAATGCATCTTATATGGACAGAATTGATACTATGGATAATAAGTATTGCTACCTTTTCAAAATTTTAGTCAATATGCATAGAAAAATCATTACTTTAGACAACACTTATTATTTACAATTGGACAGATGACTAGTTGTCATCTCTGCAACTATCTCACCATGTATGTATAATGAAAACATCAACCTGCCAGAAAGTTCTAAAATCTTTACTTCTTGAAGCATCTGTTTTCCTCTCCTTTAATATTGCATATTATCTGCCTTTAATTAATATGGGAATTTCTAAATCAATCTAAATGAATAATTACAGCGTGTATGCATGTCAGGCAATTAGACTCATAGACCACAATGACATTGTTTATAGGTTATTAATTATTTGTTTCTATGGCTAGAGGCAGTCTCTAGGTCCCCACACCAAGATAAGAAGTAGGGCGTTTCAACCCAATTAACCTAATCAAAAGTAATATTCATAAACTGTATACAGTGTGGATTTATAATGATTGGTTGAGACTTTATCTGAAGTAAGAATGGTGAAGTTCAAGATAGGAATTAGGCCATAAGATGTTCATAAGATAAGTGCACATTGCAAGTGGCAGAAGATCTTCATCAGCAGAAGAAACTATGACCCACTGCAATACTAATAGCTAAGGAGGTAGTTAGTTCTTGGGCACAACAAAATAAAAGAAATATTGAGCACTCATCACATACATATTGTATGTAGCAACACTAGTGGTGGATCAGTATTAAAATTTTAACTACAGTTTGGATACCAACTTTCGGGGCTCAGCACCGGTACCATAATGATACAAAAGCAAATAATGGATAACTCCCCCTTTCCCAATCTCGTAGCCACTTTGTTCCCCCAGCCTGAAATACATGCCCCTCCCTGCTGTGTAGCACTCCACAAATCTTTATGAGCAGTTGTGGGGTTATTCCCCTTGGCATTTGAATCTGGCTAGTAAATGATTAAGCACAAAGTGCATGAAAACTACCATTTACTTCTGGTACTGAAATTGACAAAATGCTGGTATTGTCCTGTTTCAAAATTGGGCTTTTTCAGTATTTTTTCAGAACTGGTATACCATGTACCCTTAAGCAGCACAAAGGCTCAGTAGCATATGCACAGCCTATTGATGATCTATCTAGTGGACAGGTATTAGCATAACCATTTAATTAGGGGTAAGCAGCCATATATTAAAGAACACCTAGGGCCACTAGGTACAGCTCTAGCTCTGAGGATACTAGTTCTCAGGGGCATTCCTGGTCCTAGATGAGGTCCAGGAGCCAATAGAAGGATTTCCTAAATGCAGTCCTGGATAACAGCAAGGTAACCCAGAGCTTGAGAGACTGGTGTAGGTAACAGCTTACCTGGAGGAAGGAAGTGAGGATTTGAATTGAGAAAAACATCTGTAAATTGATCCAGATACCCAGGTTGGGAGGTTTGGGGTGTGTTTGTCATACCTGTGCCTAGGCAAGCCTAGAGGAAATTTAGACTTTGTTGTTTTCCAGTTTGTATTAATTTTTGTTTACAACACTCCTATACCCTTTCTGTAACTTGTTTTATTATTGCAAAAGTAACCTTTCTTGTATAAGTCTCAGGCCCCAATAGCCTTATTTGGGCTTCCATTTGCTGTATGTAAATACAGTATGTCTATTTTAATACAATTGAAATTATTATTAGAAATAAAAATCAGAAATCCTGCCTTTAGAATTCCTTAGGCAAGGATGCAAAATGACTTAAAACTAATTGATCTGTCTAGAGACACTGTACCCTTTGTTTATAATTGACGACAATGGCATTTGCAAAACTGCAAATAACACAACAGTCTGAATCTCAAGCTGTCATTACTTATAAATGAGCACTCAATAAACAGTGAACCACACACTTAGGCAGGGAAATTTAGATCACAGTCTGAGGAGACCACAGAGCTTACATACTGCACTGTACATAATTCAGAAACATATTTTAGTAAGCGACAAATTCCTTTACACCCTTACAGAATACAGCTAGATTTTCTCAAGTAATGAAATAAAGAATGTTTTAAGGTACAGGCTGAAATTCAATTCAGTAGACACATGCAGGTCACCAGACACCTTCCTGAGGATTACAGCAGAGGCAAAGGCATAGGTGCCTACTTCTCACTACACTCCCTCAACCCCATAAAGCAACTTTCCTTTCTAAGGCTTTCCTGTAGCAATTCCTTCTTACTCTCTATTCCCTCTATGTCTCCATAACAGTACTGAACCATTTCAGCACAATTATTCATAGTAAGAGTGAGGAAAATGTCTGGCTTCCAGCAATGCTCCTCTGCCATACATCAGTAGTACTGTATATCGTAGATATTTGAAGAAGAAAAAAAAAAACACATTCAGTATTGAAAAAGATAGGCCATTCTTCTATTAAATCTTTAATATGCTATTTTGTTCACTTTGAAAAGTCATTCAATTATCATTATGTTGTAAACTCTTAATCATTGTTCAGTTTACAATGTAACATTTATGAAAAGTGTTACTAATATAGTTCAGCAAAACTGAAGAAAGCATGCACAAATTTATTAATTAACACAGTGTCTTTGAGTTTGATTTGAATCAACATGTTGTCCTTTGTTTCTTTATGGCTCTGAATATGAAAAAGGCTGCATTCTTTTTAGAATACTATTCTAAAAACATGTATCATGAAAAGAAACTTGTCAATAGTAGGTAGTATACCACTGTGTTTAAGGAGGTAGACTGTAAATTATGAGGTTACGGTTTCACAAAACTTCTCTACTCATTCTTTGACCTGAGCAAGTCACTTAATTTGCCTGCTCTCAACACTGCAACAATGTGCATTTATGCAAAATAATAACTGGACATGTATAGTAAATTGCTTTTCCTGACACATAGGGTTCTATAAAAAAATAAACAGTGAATTAACAAGTTAACATTCAATGAGAAGGATACAATATATTAATTCCTGCTGTGAAATGTTTATAAAGTAAGGTATAAACTGTATAAAGCTATAAACTGTATACTTTGGATTACAAATGTGCATGAAAATTCTAAAACTACTGTTTAAGTGTTAATTTAACACAGAATCAAGGAAATTGTGTTAAGGCAATACACATCAAGACAATCAGGGCTTTCATTACCTTGGTCATTACACAGGAGGTGATTTTAAAAGAGTTATGGGTGGTAAAACAATCATACTGTACAAGTCCTCGATGGGGTAAAGACTTTAAACTAGCATTTATAATAGCAGCACATTTATATACTGGAAATCAAGGCAAACGTTTATGTTTGCAAATACTGGTTGCTAAGTAAATGGTTCTGTTTAAGATAAATTGCAATTGGAAAGTTACAAAACAGTGAAAACTTTATTTATTTAAGTGTAATGAAAAGAAGGAGAATGGGAACGACAGCACTGCTGAAGCTTTTAATCCACAAGTAAGAGAGGAAACAGTTCAGATGAAAAAAATGCCTTATACTGTAAATAATATGAATATTGTATGGCTTTAAGAGCACTGATTAAAACCAGAAAATGCTACAGATTACATCAGAGGTTACAGTTCAAGCAACCTCTCTCATTAAATCAAATTGAAACACATATCTATACATATATAAAGGCAAAGCTCTCACTGACTCCTCACTATTTCTCTCACTTTCCATATAGGTGGGAAGCTGAAATTTTGCATGCTCATTCTTTGCTGTGTACTTACAAAAGTTAGGTATGTTTCATGTCCTTTTGCAACACCCAAGGGGGAGAAACAGGTGTACCCCCTAAGTGGTATATATAGATAGGGGAAACATCTCCTCACTATTTTGGCGACTTCCAATATATGTAGTAAGCCCAAATTTCCCATGCTCATCCTTTACACTGTACTTACAAATATTAAGTATGCTTCATTTTGCGACATGCCCTGTAACAAACTTTCAAAAATAACGTCTTCTTTATGGTGGTTCACACCATTATGCCGTAACGAACTTTCGGACCTGACCTCTCCTTTTGGCAGTTTCATTCTTTATTTCCGTTAACAGACGATTTATTTCATGACAGAGATGCACAAGGGCTGCCCCCAGTCCCCTTTCCTTTTTCCGCATGGCCACTGTCCGCGCACCTACCACATGGTTGGCTCCCTTGCCTATATACATTATCGACATAATGCGCTTATGTGCCTACTCACTCGCTTCCTTACTTTCCTACACTGTTCATTGTGCTCACTGCTACCTTCTTCTTTACTCCACCGCTTCAAGCCTGTTATTGTTTGCCTTTCTTCACATCTTCCTGCTGGTGACTTCTGTCTTTTCGTTTACTCCACCGCTTCAAGGCTGACACTGTTGGGTTTCCTTACTTCCTCACGTCTCCCTCCTCATGACTGTTGCCTTTTCTTTTACTCCACCGCTTCAAGGCTATCATTGTTGGGCTTCCTTACTTGCTCACGTACGTCTTCCTGGTGCTGACTTCATACTTTCTTTCTCAACAGGTGCAAGTTTACCCCAAATAACATATCTATTCTGGTGATCACAGTCAATCACAATTTCACTGACCCGTACCCAGTGGTTTCCATGCCCCGAGACTGCACCTGCCTCTTCCATTCTCTCTCTTATTTATTGCATGGCCATATCACTCTCAGCTTTGATATCCGCAGAGACATTGTGTCTTATGTACTGAATGATTGGGACAGGTTCAAGGTGTGGACTGATGACGGTACAGGAGACAATTATACTACACAGGACCACTATAGCAGTGAAATGCTTAAGCTGTCAACCTATGGTTCTGCATGTGAACTGATAGCTGCTGCAGAATTGTTTTGTTGTCCTTTCAAGTGTATGGAAATGGGGAAATATTTTACACCTTTGGACAATCAGGAATGCCTGTAACATCTTAGATTCACGGGTAGCGATTTGGGTAGTGGACACTTCGATGTTTATGAATGTTTAAACTCTGGCAACATGGACACAAAGTTATCAATGAAACCTGTTGTATCTTTTCAACGGTTGACAAACACGGAATGTAACTTGAACACAACACGTCCTCCAAATACGAACCTGATTGAAAGAAATAATGATAATCAAATTCTTGATGACAGCAACACTCATGGCAGTGACAAAACAACACAAACACAACGTAAAAGATGTCGTGGTAGATTTTCAGATGAACCTAGATGGAAGCAACTTCGTCAGGCTGTCGCTAAATACTCACAAGTTCATACAGACGCCGTTTCTAAATATTCCAAATCGCATCCTCATGTTAACACAGCTTCTGTTTGTAGGTAAGACCCGAATAATGACAAATGGCTCATTCGGGAAAAAAAAGTTGCCCTCAAAAAAGCAGATTGTGGATTTGCCTACGATGCACACATAGATTATGAAAATGACAAAACCGTACAGATCGGTTCAATGGATATTGTCTGTGAATATTGTAAATCTCGCAAGTGGAAAAGCGAGTCTCCTGGTTTGTGCTGCAACGGTGGCAAAGTCTGCCTCAGTACTTTAGGTAACCTTCTGCACCTTTTCATGTGCTTTTAAGTGCTTTTTAGTTAACATCCTGAAAGTGAGCATTTCTTGAACAACATCCGCAAATATAACACTGCATTTCAAATGACGTCATTTGGTGCTAACCAAATTGTCGAGGGACATTTCATGCCCTCATTTAAATTACAGGGGCAAGTTTATCACTTGATTGGCAGTCTCTTACCTATGCCCCTCCCATTTCAATTTAAATGCCTCCAGTTTCCTGTAAGGGTCTGCTTCGCTATGACAATAAATAAGTCACAGGGCCAGACTCTAAAAAAGGCTGGCATTGACTTAACACAAGATTACTTCTCACATAGCCAACTGTACGTTGCACGCCCAAGAGTAAGCTCAGCAGACAGCTTGGTCATTTGCAAACACAACTGCAAACACAGTTTACAAAGAGATGCTTACATCCTTAAAATGTGCATTTCTCATACACAGCATTTACAATCATGAATTAAACTCTCTACAATCATCAAATTCACTCTCAATACTAAAATAAGCCTACAAAAATTACACTGACAATCATGTTACGTTATTTTTAAAATGTTTCCTTTTCTTTTTCATAACTTCTTTAACACACTATTTCTCCACTGTGAAGCGTGGGTATTTTGCTAGTTTGAATATAAGGAATACATTAAAATGAAATTTTCAGATACATGTCCCACTATAAGTAGTTCTGGTGTGAATTTAAAACTTAAAAAAAAAAACCTAGCTCATTCATTTTCAAGTGGCTGGCACTATGACAAAAAGTGCTGGATGGACATCAGACATATACTAAAAGTGTACAAATGCACACTCATGGTTTTAAATGATCAAGGAGGGCAGGGGCTTTAAAGCAAGATCAAAGATTGATATACTAGTTTCGAGGTAGGTGATTTTGGTACTCAAACTGAAACTTGAAAATGTGACACATTTTTCAATTATGACTGAAATGCAGTTGAGCTACCTATAAGAAACACACACAAGTTTACGTCATTGATCAGTGGAATGCTGTCCAGTAAATGTATGCAGATTTCACTTTCCCAGAGGGTCATACAGGTGAAACAATTGCCCAAGGTCTAAGAGAGGTACTGAAATGATAGAAAATGAACGAGCAGCTGGTATGACAACTGATAATGGAGCACAGGTTTGTCACAGTTTAAATTATGAATTTGAGTCAAGGTGCTATGCTACCCATCAGCTTTGAACATTGTCACAGATGGTGGACACTGTCCTAGGAGAGACTGCTAATGTGAAGTTCATTCAGATCTCGTTTCAGTTCTATAAAATTACAGTTAGACAATTATAAGAATTTCAATGATTTTTCCTATTATTTCATACTTGTTTGCTTTATTTCAAAACATTATAATTTATTAGCCGAAGCCTGCCATAGCATATGGCGGTGTAAGAATAGGAACGGAAAACGGTGAGAAAGGAATTCAGTATAACAAAGGCTTAGGAAACCACCATCGCAGTATAACAAAAATAGCAAGGAGCGAAACCAATGCTAATGTTCGAGAGAGTACCTTCCTGTAGCAGGCTACGGAAAACATAGACATATATAGATAGACGCCGCATTCACTGTTTTGCCCAGTCAACACGATAAGTCAGCGCGTCCGCCCTATTGCGAGTGGTAAAAGTGGCATTTAAACTAATACAGGTAGACGTGGAAACCCGGTTTTCTGATGAAAAAACAATAACGTTTTAAACAGTATCGTTTACATACAACACATTTTGGCGAATCGTTTACATGCAATTATTTATAACCATTTATACACTAAATGCGTGTGTATCCCATGGCCTTAGATTTGGTGGGCGGGGCTCTGTGAGTTGGCAGGCGTGGCCCTCTGTCTTGCTTGCCCTTAGTTAGAGTTGGCGGGCGGGCTTTGGCGGGCGTGGCTCTCTGTCTTGCTTGCCCTTAGTTAGAGTTGGTGGGCGGGGCTCTGTGAGTTAGCGATCGTGGCTGTCTGTCTTGCGTAAAGTCAACATGGCTCAGAGGTGCATGTGGACTTCTGCACAGACGAGAAGCGACTGAGGCTGTGTTTGGTGAGTTGTTGCATGCCTCAAGAGCGACGCTGGACTCAGGAGGACGGTTAGAGTTGGCGGGCGGGGCTCTGTCGAGCGTATCCCATGGTCTTAGAGTTGGCGGGGGGGGGGCTCTGTCTTGCTTGTGCTCAGTGTCTCGTGTGCCCTTAGTGAATTATATAGATAGATAGATGTAAAAAACAAATATGTTAATTGTTACATTTTCATATTATTCAGAAGCCCATAATTTGAAAAAGAAATTGTATGCAGAATTTATAATTTCCCTTTACTATGTTTACTGTTGCACAATAAAACAAATATATTTAAAATATGTTGCTAACTTTTGTCATAACTTCAGTTCATGATACATAAAATATTATAATGCAAAGCAAAAATATTGTGATGTTTAGTACTACCATCTCATTTTTATATTATACTGTGATTAACATTTTTGCCATACTGTCCAGCCATAATATTAGGCCACTTAGCTTTCAAACTGTAGTAATATCCAAACTATAGACTTTACATTTTAATTTAAAGATGAGGTTATCCAAAAATTCCCAGGATAAACTATCTGACTGTCTGAGCCTTGAGTAATATTGCAGCATCCTAACATTCTAAAATAACATACTGTATTAGAGCAGTACCATCAGATTCAGCGTTTAAAAAAAGGCTGAAGATTCATTATTTTGCTATAGCTTTCTTTTCGTATCGCATTTATTAAGTATTTCCTGTTCTCTTTCTCTTTATAGCGTTACATGGTGGTGTCTGGTACTGTATAAAGTGGATGGATCATAACTATTGAAACACTCACTGTCATTGCCACTAGCCTGTACTCTGATGTGTTGCAGAAGCTCCAGCAGTTAAATCCACATTGCCAAACAACTACCCTTGAGATAAACTAGATATAATAACAGAACAGAAATAATAACTGATTCAGTCTCTCTACAAGTATGATAATGATACTGATATGCTGAGACTAAACTAAACCTAAACCATACAGGTAAAGGCTTCATGTAAAAATATTTTAAAAAAAGTCAACACAATTTTTAAGAGAGCTTGATTTTTACTGCAAACACTAATTTACTAATTGTGCAATTCTCTTTAGCTCCACCGTTGAACTCCATTGTGTAGCATTTCACACTCAAGCTTTACGAGACATAAGATGTATGTTGGAATGCCCAAAAATATTTCACTCAGTAAAATATTTTTTTCAGGAGTGAACTCCAAGAACACAACTTATTTATATTTATAAGGTATACAGAATACTTCTTTAACTGCCATCTTTATCCGATAAAACCATTTTGCATTTTAGAAATTAAAGTCTTCATTCAGTGAGGGCACAATAGAATGACCTTTCAGTTTTCCAGATAACGCTTTACAATATACTTGTGTGTATATACTGAATATATAAAAATGTATATACACACATACTGTACATACATACATGTCAAAGTGTTTAGAAATATTGTGCTAAATATTTTGCAATGATCTTGTTTATTAAAACAATATAAATACTATAATCTTGCCACTTGGGGGAGCAGCACACTAGTACACAAATAATTTCCAACTTCATGGATTATTTGTTTGCACATTGTAGTTAAAATTCTCTCTAGTATTCCATTGTAATTCCCACAACATCTAAGTGTACAGTACTACGGAGACAGCATTCCAGATGCTTAGTCAATTTAAAGTAATAAAACAAAGATATGTCTAACAGATATAAACATGCATTGCTGGTGTCCTTTGGTAAATGCAACTATGAATCTTTCTTCACCAATATATATTCATGTTGTACAATTTCCTAGAATCTTGGAAGAAAAATGGCACAGATAAGAGAAACACGCATAGAGAGACAGACAGTGAACAATACTGGATAGGAGAGAAATACAGATAAACATACAGCAAAAGGTACAATATTAGACAGATAGACAGACAGGCAGGCAGATATACAGACAGGCAGATAGAGATACTCACAAAACTATCTGATAGAGATCTTCTGATCTTCCTTTACGTAACTTTAACATCCATGCTCCTGGGTTGGCTTTCAGCTGAAAGTAACCCTGTTATAAAGATAATATAATCAAAAATAATACACATTTCTATTTTTGTAATATTAACAAACGTTCAATAACTTCTGATTGCCAATGCTTGACCTAATGGATCATAAATTATTAATAGAATTTCTTTTAATGCATGTGAGTAGCCAGTAAATTAAACAGATAATTTAATTAACTGATAAAAATGTATTGTATTCCTTCTTACAGAAACTGCACAAAGCAATCAACATTTGTTTTCTTCCATATCAGACAGTACAGTTTAGGTCAGAGGTGTGCTGTTGCATATGTTGGTAGCATAAGGCTTTAATAAAGCTAGCACTTTTACATTACCCAGGAAATAAAGAGAAATACATTCAGTGTGGAATCTGCAATAAACTTCAAAATGAAAACATACTGTTTTATTTATTTTAGGAACTTTATTGATTCTTGGCCTCCATGTAATTCAAGCCATATATTGCAAGCTTAACTATTCTTGCAAGGTATCATTATTTTCTTTTAAAATAAGCATTTGTCTGTTAACAAAAACGGTTCCATCCTGAGCTATTACAGAACAGAGCCTATTGCATGAAAACCAATTGTATAATGTTCACAGAAACATTGAAATCTAAATTCAGGAATCAATAGGATTAGATATAGTGGAATATTTTAGATATTGGGAAAAAGCCACTGAATACAGCTTATACAGTGGTAGTAGAAAGCATACAAATTCCAAAAGAGAAACAGCAGTGTGGCACTAATGCAGACCTTCTTTTCAATCAAAGTAAAACAAGTGCTTGGGAAATAGATACTTTCTGAGCAAACTAACTTCCAAGTTAACAACATACTCATTTCATATTAGGCATACAGAATTTAGAAGGGGGAATAGCTGTTTCATATACTTTTTTTAATCTGGTAGCCTTGGTGACAACTGATTTACTGACTTGCAATTTCTAATATTTTCTGCTCAGCCTTGGAGCAGCTGCATGCAAAGAATACTTCTAAAGACTCTACTGAAATACATCAAAGGGACATTTTTTATTGATAATACACTTCCCCTAAAATTAATATTAATAACCCCTTATGCAGGACTGTCCATTACATTATTTACAGCACACATGCATTATCTTTTTAGTCTGAGACAACTGGCAATACCTGGAAAATCATTTTGATGGCTTGAGCTACTTTAAATAAACGTGAGGACTTATTGATTTGCACACACAAAATAGATAATGAAAAGAGGAATCCAGGAAAGGCAGCAGCAATCACCATGGAAAATCAGGATTTATGACTTCTTTTAAAATGACAACAAAATATAAAAGTAACAGATAAACAAAGATTTGCTTCTGATGTTTACATATATTGGCTGAAATGAATCCTTCTGTTTAAGAGCTTCTCACATCCATAACTGTCAACTCTTTAATGCTATGCTGCAGAACTCTTGGCACGACGAGTTTAGAATACTTAGTAATACTTAGTAATAGTTCAGTAAGGCTTTAGAGGAACTGTGATGTTGGCAGAAACCCTGTGTCCTAATTTTGCTCACAAGATATATTGATGTAAATCACCTTGCACTCAAACGCTGATGCATCATTTTTAACATTTAAAAGCTGTTTGGTGTTATTATTAAACTATTGTTAATGCTTAAGCTTTTTTAAACTGTGATTCTGAAATTAAGTGTTATTACTGTATATACATTCAATATTTATTATTAATCTGTATTCCAATTTGCTTGAAGATGCACTTCAAATATATACTATATAAAGCTAGTCCACAATGCAAAAAGTTGGTGTTTGTAGAATCATTTCACAAAAAGACTTGTTTTTATCTATTAGGCATAGCTTGCTAACCTGTGGAATTTCATTCTGATGGTGAAACATATGTCACTCCATTTTTAACACTTTATTCGCATTATTACTACGAACGTATTTTGATGTGGGGTTCTTAACCCACAAAGTGATTAGTATACAAAAAAAAAGAGAAACAGAGTATTCTATTATTAAGGTAGAGTTCCCAGATGTTTCAAATAGTAAATGGAAGTTTCCAGACCATTCTAGTATTAAGTAGGAGTTTCTATTTTAGCCCTTTTTGATTTTTCAATTTTTGAGCAAAGCCTGCAAAGGCCACTGTTATCCGACATGCCTTGATATCTTAAGCTGACAAATGAATCTAAACAACTGAAGTTGGAGGATCTGGTAACAAAAATAGCAAAATTCTTCTTTGCTGTCCTTATGGAAAAAGACAAAGAAAAGCCTCAGTCAAGAAACCACCAAAAGAGTAGAGAGATGATCCAGTCCTCAATGAATTTTGTGAGATGTCAGCATGCATGATGACAGTGAACAACATAGTTGAAATAGTACATTGAAAAGTACAATGACATACTGACAAAGGACGAGGAACTGAAAAAGGTTGTTTTTTTTCAAACTGGTCATAAAGCATTGCAAGAATCTTTCAACTTCCAACCTACAAGTGTGGAACAGTTGTCTATTGTTCACTTCAGATGACGTAAAAACTGCCACATGGCGTGACCTCTAATTGTTGTTTATTTTCCTATGGAGATCAAACCTTTGACGCTGCACCATGGCAGCTGGTTCGCTTATTTGGCAGGATGAAGATCATAGTATTACATTCTTTAAAGTCTGAATCACAATTGCCTCAGGCACTGACGTCCAAGGTTTGATCACTGTGAAGGGATGCAAAAGTGCGTACACCTGACGAGCCCCAATAAGGGCGAAACATGTGTTGTGTACTCTTTGTATTATTTGACAGATACTGCATCACATATCTATGAGCGGCTTCTCTCACAACTGAGGGGACGTGGCAGATGTTTGCCAACTGGCCAACCAACCAAGTGTCACCTAGTATGTAACCACATAATAATTAGATTGCAATTTAGACTTAAAAGAATATATATATATATATATAATAATGACCAACTAACTTCCCTAATGGGAGCTTTTTCTCACCTACTCTCACTTTTTCTGTTTCCATTACGTTAAATTCTTTCTTAAATCAGTTATTTCCCTCACTGTTTATGCCATGTTCCCAAGCCACACTGTGTGGGGCCATATTGTTTCTGTAGTTGTTTTTTAGTTTCTGGTGCAAACAGTACTGCATACAGTGAGACTTTCTAATATTAACAATAGCTATGCACAGTATTACTAGCACATGATTTCTAATCTTACAGAAGCAAAGAAATTGTCCTCATTCCTGACAAATAGTATGGAAAAAGGGGTAATGAAAACATCAGGTATAATAATGTGTGAATTTCTATTAAACATAATAAAGTTATGTATTTTAATACTTACTTGTTTATTATGGCATGGCATGAGTCTTGTGATGTGTTGCATGTTGGTTAAACATGCAAGTAAGAATTTCAATGTATCCTATACATGTGACAATGGTGGTACTACTACTACTATTACTATTACATGCAATAGGTTTAAAGGTAAAAAGTTTAAAGGTAATAAGGTTTAATAATATATCATTTGTAATTACTTTTTACCATTCTGTCTTTCCATTCTCTCATCAAGGCAATGCCAGCTAACTCAGTTAATTTCCTATAAATCAAAACCTTTTCCAAAAATATTTATAAACAAACCAATAAGTAAATGCTAACAGCTTACCAGATTTGCCATTACAATGGTATCTTGAATAAGTAGGTTACTTTTCAGACCGAGGGTAAACTGTAGCCCACGGGGAGGCTGCCCATTTGTTGCATCAAAGCAGTGTCCTTCAAGCAACAGATGCCCTAGTTCATACTCTGCTCTCACAAGACCATCTATCTGTAAAACATTTTGTAGATTTGATTAATAAAACATATTACATTTACAAAATATCAAAAAGAGGTATTAACTCATTTATTCATTCATTTTTCTTCAAAAGGTAGATAGATCACATTCATTCATATCAGTTAGGAAATGTTCCAGGCAGTAAAAGGACTGAGTGCAGTGCTAAGGTATGAATATGACGGCAGTCAACGGCAAACCTTACTGCTACAGACATAATAAATAATTTGGTAATGCTTTAGATACAAAAATAGATCTTTAACTTGTTTACTCTTATGTAACAAGACCTTAATAAAGGCTTATTTTGGTTTTCATAACACTTATAAAACATCAGTAGATAGGTTGTTAATCTCTGTACAATGTAGCATATTGACATGATGGTAAAATTACTTGTTAATATGGAAGATTTACAGTTTTTATACTAAACATTGTCACACATGTGCACATGGGAGGCAGCTAAAGGGCTTGAGTAAGGGCAGTTCTGAGTCATACCGGGATGTGGCAGAGTGCACTGACTCTTTTTCTCCCTTTCCTGTAGACCATTCATGGGAGATTCCACCTGGCCCTCTTGATGCCACTTCCGAGACCGAGCCTATGGAAGGAGACCTTGCCGGCTCCGGCCCCTTTGATGTCACGTCCGGGCTTGAACCTACGGCTGAAGACCTTCATGAGCCTGACCCCTTTGATCTTACTTGCTGTCTTCCCCTTTAAAAGCCTCCACATTTTTTCTATTCCCTCAGTTCTGTTTCGGACTCGGTTTTTTGCACAGCAGTGCTATCATTTAAAGTACAATTTGCAGCCAGGAAACCAAATATACGGGTGGCTGCCCCAAACCTTGCTATGGCTCTTTGTGGCTTTTGTGACAACATGTAATATCAACAAAAGCGTCTCTCAGTTAAGCCGCCTCAGACCACTCCAAACTGAGTTTTTGTTAGTAGGCCATATTGCAGAGATGAATAAACACTCATTCTTTGTAAGAGTTATGAAGGTCTAAAGAAGTGTTAAAGTCTTGTTACACAGTAATAAATGAGTACCTAAGCTAAAGTGTTACCAATAATTTTATAAAAGCTTTAACCTACACTAAATACAGGTAAGATGGCAAGCAGCTTATCTACAAAATTGAAAACCTTACCTCTTTTAAGTGAATGTTATCAAGGTCGTATGAGCTTCGAACTGCTTCAACTAACCAGTTTCCAGGGGTAATCATATTCAGAGTCAATAAGGGAGATTCCGGCAGTCCAATAAAATGTGCTACAGGCCCTGCTGAAATGCCTTTGTTAGCCAGGAATATAATATCAGGTTCCAAAACTAAACGGTAAAAGCTGAAAAATAAAGCATTTGAAAAAATCTGTATTACAAGAATACTAATAAGCTTAACACTACCATTTTGACTGCATTGTGTCCCACAAATTGTCCAATTAATATGCAGGTGATATCAATCAGTACAATCAAAGCAATTTATTTCACATTGGTTTAAGAAATGAAAATTGTAAGCAACCAATATAAATAAAAAAATATTAAAAATAGGAAGCAGCATTTAACTCTACAATCAATTCTTTTGATATGACTAGGGGCTCATCTTTAAGAATGCTTTTTATTACCTGCAGTGGTGACATACATTTTTTAGAGGTGATGTAAAAGCCAATGTCTCAAATGATCCATTATTGGTCTGGGAAATTTGATATGGGCAGAAATGCATCCTCTCCTCCCCTTTGTGAAACTTAATCAAAATTTGAAAAGCAATATATACTAGTATAAAAACCCTTGTTAACATAATTACTTTAAAAGCTTTGCTTTGCAGAAATAATTATTTCAGTGACAAGGGAGACTGATTTAGCACGATTGCTGTCACCTCAGGACATGTAATGTGCAACAGAAAAATAAGCCCAATTGCTCCCGCTTTTGCAGATAAACACCATATCAGGTTTAATGCTCTATTGGAAATGGATGAATGCACTCTTTGTGCAGCGAAAAATGTGCCCTCACAAAAGAATCAATAGACATTGAAATAAACATTGCTATAAACTAAGCAATTCACCTGGACTTCAAACTTTTGTCCAAAGCTCTTTGTGCATATACAAAATAGAAATATTTCACATAACAGTCAACCTGCAATACCAGCCAAGTCTATAAAACAAATTAATTACCATTTAATACTATTCGTTTGTTTTACCATTAATGTACAAATGTAGCTCTGCAATTAAAAAGAGCACTGTTGAAGCTTTCACAGGATTATTAGCACTATCTAAATGATGGCAGGACTCAGTTACTCTGCTAGTAACTTAATGTCCATCCAATCATTTCAATAAAAGCTTTTATGAACAATGCCTGCCATTTTAAAGGGTAAGATTTTCTTTAAAAAATGTAAATACAAAATGAAACGCTAATATATCTGGATGTACTGGTGTGTTTTTATTTTTTCCTATATTAAACAATAATCCATTTTGACATCCTTCATTACCCCTATTACAATAAAATGTGATAATTAATTTATTTTAATTTTAATCATTTTATTCTTTATTCTTAAGTAAATGTGGGAAAACATGTTCATGAAGTGTCTTGGTAAAGCATTTTATTTTTCATTACACTAGGTTAAAAACAAAATTAACTGAAACATTTCAATGATATTGTCAAGACTTAAGGACAGTGACAGTGTAAATTTTTAAGGAAAAAAACCCACTATGATTAAACTCAGGGGATAGAGCACAGGGGTGCCATAACATGGTGGAGCACATCATGCATTTATGTGCGGACATACATTATCTGGATAATTGTGGGACAGGTAAAAAGTACAGTCTGAGCAGAACAGAGGGAGAATGATAGGAGAATGTTTGGAGTGAAGAGCTGAACAAGAGACAGCAAAAACTACATCAAGTATGCACAGTGGACAAAAGGAGACAGTTTGTTCAGGCCCCTGTTGGGGAGTGTAGCTAATGGTGCTGAAAGGGCCGTTCCCACTGAATTGTGGTGTAAGACAGGGATTGGATTTACATTCCCATGTATCTAGGCAGCATGATGTAGCATATGGGAAGACGGAGGGCTGGCAAGGTGCATCATGGCCGAAGCCAAAGGCGGCAGAGTGGATGCGAATCAGGTGCCGTCAGCTGGGAAGGCCCATTTGAGTGAGCTGGGGAGACAAAGAGAGAACCGCGATAGACTTACAGAGGAGCTCGATATTTCTCAGTGGAATTCAAAAGTATTTTTAATTTTTTTTATATCTCTATAAGAACTCTGTTTTTAAGTGGATTATTTATTGGCATTATTTATTATCTGCATTTTATTATTTGGACTTGGTTTTAATAAACATGTACTTTGCACTGACTTGCATAATGTAAATTGGTTATTGTCTCTTACTTGCTGCTGTGCCCATCTGGTTATAAATTTCTAAGGGGTCATGTGGATGGTTTAAAGATGGGTATGTGCCCCGGACATTGACTCCCGACAGATATATTTATTACTACAACCAAGACCAACTGGTGATAAATTGCTGGCAATTTTAAATCAAGCATATAATGATATTTGATGAGAACAGTGGCACAGTGGTTAGCAGTGTTTCCTCACAACTTCAGGAGACAAGATTATAGAATTATACCAGATCATTATCTGTTCTACACTGAATTTCTCCTAGGTCCCTTGGTCTTTTTCTTGCACCAAAAAGATGTGCTCCCTGGAAATCTTGTTAATTTCAAATTGGCCCACTGTGAGGGTAAGCCCTGTTGTGTACATGTGACGTACTGTCAATAGTAAAACAGAATTAAACTGGTGTGAAAGTGGATAGATGAATAGGTGGACTGATAAATGGAACAAGGCAAATTCAAAATTCAAATTAATTGCATGTGTTTACATGCAAAAATGTATACAATCGCATGTTTTACAGCACAGGGAGTTATGTTTCTCTTCCAGCAAGTACATTAAATCTTGCTATGCACAAATTCTGTTCTTGCAGATTTTCTTATCCATTATTATAAAAGTGAAACCCATTTCACAATACCTGCGTTCTAATCACATGTATTCACAGGCTGCAGGATAGGGCTTGGACAAACATTAGGGGGTTGTATTCATGGCCACATGTCAAAGAAAACAAATTCTGAGAGGCGTATCATACAAGAGTGACTTATGACATTGAGCAATAACCAGTATGTAATGCCCTTAGATGTCTGGGGCTGCACGTGTGCAACACTGAATAAATCAATATCATGGGCGTCTGCATGCTGGGGTTAAGCATGCACCCTCCCCTTGAATTCAGGTAATGCTTTTGTTCCTTTAAATTTCTCTTTGTGTTAATGGATTTCAAATGGAATTACCATGGAAAAATCATTAATTACATTGCGCTTTTAACTTTTACTTTACATTGTGGTCTATAACTACTTAACTGTACACCAATCCTTTAATATTTGTAATCACTCTCTCCAAAAATTGCTCTGTTATATTTGCATAAAAAGTTTGTAGCCATAGGAGTGTAAGGCGAGTTCAAGCACAGGTAAAACGCGCGCCGAAAGAAATCTCCCAGTCCAAAGGTTCGTTTTAAAATATTTAGTGAAAATTCACAGCAAATAATCCACACAAGAATAAAGAAAATAGTTGTTACACACGTAGAATAAATGGCAAAAAATGAGAAAAAATGTATCTTCTCTAAACTTAGCTTTTCTTTTAAAACTTTGGTTATTTCTATACTTGAAGATTCTTTATTTCTTTTTCTGTAAACTTTAAACATACGGTGCAGCACATACAATTAAGTGCTTTGTCTTTTAAGTTACTTGGCACACAAAACATGCACGCAAGGCACAGTTTAAAACCATGTGCCCTCCACGCCTTACACATGGCAAGGCTGATCATTAACTGAGAATAATGTTTAGTCTGGGAGGCTAGAAATAGTTAGAATATACCAATTCAATTCAGCTTATGGGGGTTATAGGAACCTCCCATAGATAATGCCATAAAAGCATTTATATAACTTAAGTAACTAGCAAATGGCTCTTACAAAGCTCACTATCCACATCAAAACCCTAAAATTCCAAAAAAAAAGTAAAAAAGTGTAAAAAGTGAGTATGTGCCAGTAAAAATTTTAAATTGCTTGCACTTCCAGAAAAAAAGAAGAAGAACATGACACAGGTAGTCTGGCCATAGGGCTACATTTTGGTACTATTTAATAGTGTTGTGTTTTGATTTTTCATTATTATTTTTGCTTCATTATTAAATAAAACAGGTTTAGAAAGAAAGTGGACAAGAAGAGTAAGTATATCTCCAATATCCCCTCCTGTTGCCTCACAAACACAGTTCAGTTTTTCAGTCGCTAGGTAAGCGCTCTTTTCAAAATGCCGTTATGTCTATTGAACATGTATATGTTATAAATGCTTATTTATATCACAGTACATTCTCATACCAGTGTAGAAGGAAATATGATTGGTTTCTGAAAGGGAATAAACTGTGAACTTTTTGTACTGCAACTAAACATGCACACAAGTGTTAAACACATTATGTATAAAGTGTTTTAGATGCTGTATATTATGCAGAACCCTCCCCGTTGGAATGTACGTACAGGCGTTTGAGTGTGTGGACATTTTATTAACTTGATCAATAACTGACTTCCAACGGCACAGCAGCAGTTTGAGTTGGACAGTGGCTTGTGTCTCAGTACAGTACCTACAATGCATTGAACTCTGCTTCCAATGGCAATGAACTTTCTTGAAGTTAATAAAAGCAAAATGAAAGCACAACTGCAGCATTCAGTTGTTTTCAACCACTTTTTAACATGTAAATATCAGTCTTTGTACTTTCTAAAACTGTACTGATTATCTTCAACAACAATTATTTATTTATTACTTATTTATTTATCAAATGCCTTTATTCAAAGAGACTTACAAAGAAATTAACACATACAAGAATGAATGTGCAAACATCAAAGCATCAGAGAACAAGATATAAAAGCGAACAAATGAGAGAACTATTACATAATTACACAACTAGCCTAAGAAAAAAAATCAGTATTCTAAACTCTTTGTTAGTACTGCAGCAGCTATCCTGTAGAAGAGACACTAAGTATATCCAAAATATTTAACAAAAAAGTTAGTTTTCAAAAGATGCCTATACTAGAAGCCCTGAAACCTACGAAAAAAGCTGTCATTCCGAACCACCTGAAATTCCTTCGCACCTCTCTATTAGTGTCTTTTGTTTTGCAAATGTGTCTGTTTCTATGTAAATATTGGATGACAGGAAATGCAAGGCAAGAAATGTTGAACACATACCTAAAACAGAAACTTTTTTCATGTTATACGACTAATGACAAAATTTTGACATGAAGTGTATAATGTGTGAAAGTCCATATATCAAATAAACACTTTCACGAAAGTTTTTTTTCGTAGGCTTCAGGGATTCTAGTACTAAACACAAGTAAATTGGGTGAAGTACAAAAAGATAAAGGGAGATCATTTCACAACTTTGGAGCAAGAATGGAGAAACATTATCTAGTCTTGTAACATCTGGCAAGAGGAGGGACAGTCAGCAGAGAGGCACAAGCAAAATGGAGAATTCTTTGAGGGATGTGTGGAGAGACCAAGGATTGGAGATACAGAGGAACAGACCTGATCAGAGAACTGTAGGTCATAACAAGAGTTTTGAACTGAATCCTAGCAGCAACAGGAAGCCAATGGAGAGATCGAACCAGATGAGTAGTAGGAGTCAAACGAGGAATTTAGAACACCAGTTTATGCTAAGAGCTCCATGGCACAGTGCAGGTTTTTAACACTAGAATCCTTGAATCTGACAATATTGTTCGTTGTCCCTGACCTCCATAAATTTTCCTGACATAAGCCAAGAAACTCATAGATCCTTATCACTGTGGTAATAGCCCGCTTTTGTTTTGCAAATGTGTGGTTTAGCGGAACGCAGCCTGCTACACCCCCCCCAATTAACACTAGAATTACCAGAGCCTACGAGAAAGCTCCCCTTAAATCCATCCTCACCTCTTCGTCAGAGTCTTTTGTCCTGTAAATGTGTCGATTAACAGCAAACAGCCTGGTATCCCATCCCCCCGCCCGCCGCCGCTGTTCATTTCACAAGGAAGTTTCTTAGTGCTCAGTGTTTATCTTCAAGTGAAGTGTTGGAGCTTTATAGGGTAAAATAGTACATCATCATTTGGAATACATACATTTCATGTATGTTCCGTATCAACAACAATCTATGTAAAACGTAGTTAACACAGAAACGTTTTTCATGTTTTAGTAATAATTGAAAAAATGTAGATATGAAATGTATAATGTGTGAAGCCTGAAATACAAAAATGAAATAAACACTTTCACAAAAGGTACAAGTATAACAAAACAAGTGCACCTTTATTCAAGAATTTAACCGAAGAAAAAAGAAAAAGGTTACGGTAGGCGGTTGATACGACAGCTTGCATGGTGCAATGCTAAGAACTGCTGCCTTCCAATCAAGAAGTCGCGGTTTCAATATCAGCTGCTTCCATTGCATTGTCATTTTCAGTAGTGAGCTTCTCTTATTGTTAATATCATACAATAAAAGAATATATTTGATTTGCGTCTGTAAATTTAGTTAAAGTTAGTGGTTTTTTTTTTTTTCAGTTTTATTCTTTCAGTCACGTTCAAGCTCCCACACGCCCCCTGGATCTGACGCCGTTTTTAGATAAACACGTGGTATAACAAGCAAACTTATTTTGTAAAACGTTGTTGAACTAATGCAACATTATATTCACTTGCATACTTTCATGCAGTTGTAGTTAGTGACCACGTTTGTTTTTTTTGTTCCGATCTTGGCCAGTGTCCACATGTTGCTGCATGTTGGTATTTCTTTTGAACTCCAGGAGATGCAGAGGACAGAGCTCACCAACGCTACACCGTCCAGATCTAAACACTAGCGTGGTGTATGTGGCCAAAAAGAGTCTAACTGCATTCTCGTACCATTGCTCGCGTACTAAAGTGTCAGCAGGTATTTTTCATGGCATTACACGTGTAATTTGTGAGCATGCCCTTGACAATCAAACAGAGGAAGCTCTGCAGTATAATTGTGACTTTATGCTGTAGGAAGATAAGTAAATAAATCAAGATAAGTAACATTCGATCTGACTTTTATATAAGTAACATATAATTGCTTCTTACATAAAGACCATCACAAAACATAATCACAAACATGAGTTTGCACGATACATTGGTGAGCTCTGTAAGCCGTGCTGTTTCTTTGAAGGACAGGTGATTGGCAGGATGACGCCAGACTTTCACCTTTACACCTGGTGCAGCTTCATTGTTCTTATATGTGAGTGGATGTTTCTTGCAGGGAGGGCTTCTGTTCTCTTTCTCCGATCTGAGTTCACCTCTGTTATAGCGCGTCTTTATTTGAAAACAGCAGTGTCAGATTGGGGCGAGCGTGAACGCGACTGAGAGAATAAAACTAAATAAAAAAAAACCGCTAACCTTTACAGGTACCATACATTTACACCGTCTGTTACAGACTCAAATCAAATGTATGCATTTATTGTAAAACAGTAACAGTAAGAACAGCTCACTACTCAAAACGTTTATTTTGGGAGACATTAAGACTCGAACCCAGAACCTTCTGAATTGGAGTCAGCAGCTCTAACTGCTGTACTACCCGAGAAGTCAGGACAACAGGCAACACTAACCTGAATTCTTTTTCTTCAGGTATACTCTTGGAAAAAAGCACATTTGTTCTGTTATACTTGTATCTTTTGTGAAAGTGCTTATTTGATATTTGGAATTCAGTCTTCACACATTATACGCTTATGTCTACATTTTGTCGTTAGTACTAAAACATGGATAAAGTTTGTCTTTTACATATGTGTTCAACATTTCTGTCATCCTACACTTAAACAGATCTTTGTGGACACGGAACACATGTGAAATTCATGTGTTCCGAATAATCATATATTTTTTTAGCCTAGGTACCTGAGTCACTGATAAACAAGGCTTCATTTGGGAAAGGTTTTTGCAGTTTCTCTAGCAGTGGGGGGGGGTGGTATAGCAGGCAACTTGCTGCTTGGGATTATCGACACATTTACAAGACAAAAGAAGCTCAACGGAGACGTGCGAGTGGATTTAAGGTGGGCCAGATTTACGAGTTTTCTCGTAAGCTTTGGTAATTCTAGTGCTAAGTCAGATGAAGGCATTGCCCTGCTACAACCCTCACAGCTGAAGTATGTGTTGAAGTGTTTATCTGGCGATGCATTTGTAAGGAATTATATAGGTAATGAAATATTGCGATTTGAAATACAGGCAGTACCTGGGTTACATATGAGATAGTGACTGTAGGTTTGTACTTAAGCTGAATTTGTATGTAAGTCGGAACAGGTACATAAATTGAACAAATGCTATTGTTGACCGACTGTAACCAAGTGCTCTGCCAATGAATGATGGAGTTTCACCTTTCTCTGACCTTTTTATTATTTCTATTTTATTTTCAATGGTGATGGTTTTCTCTTCTTTACTGTATCACCAGCACTTGCACTTGGGTCACCGCTTGCAGCATTACCAGCCGGCCACCGAGAATGAACGGGCAGCCATGCGTGGTGGGTAGGCAGTGAAACCGCTTGCTGCCGGGAGCCGCCCGAGAGACACAACACTGCGCGGGCAGCAAAGTCATCCCCCTCCAGCCTCCGTCCACCAATTGCAGAATCCCCAGACTGAAGATGACGGAGCGGCAGTTTCTGAGGCGCATGCGTCACAGTTGCGGCCTCGCTCGTAAGTCGTAGGTCAGATGTCTGTAACCTGGGGACTACCTGTACATACATTTCATGTGTGTTCCGTGTCTACAACGATCTGTGTGAATATAGAATGACAGAAGAAATGTGAGACAAGAAATCCCGAACACATGGCTAAAACAGAAAATGCTTTCACATTGAAGTGTAGGAGGTGTAAAAACTGAAGCCCAATTATCCAAGAAACACTTTCACAAAAGGTGTAAAAACAAGTATGCTTTTATTCAAGAATAAAAAAAAAAAAAAAGAAATAGCTCAAATGATATAGTTGTCACAATGGTAACGCTGCTCTGTCACAAATCAGCGCAGATGACGCAGTGGATAAACTACCGCTTACCAGTCTCGAAGTAATAGGCTCAAATCTTGAGTTGTCTCTGCATTTAGCATTTTGATCAGTGAGCTGCTATTATTATTGTATAATAAAAACATACATTTGATGTGAGAGTGTAACATCCTGTGTAAATTTATGGTACTTGTAAAAGATGTTACTTTTCCTCACACATGGACATTCATATCAATATGTCAATTTGAACAATTTTTTTTATTCAGTTTTATTCTTAGGTTCTTAAATAAAACTGATTAGAACGACTTTTATTCAGTTTTGCTCTTGGGTTCTTGAATAAAACAGAATTTGAACGATTTTTTAATCAGTTTTATTATTGGATTCTTGAATAAACATAAATCTGAACAATTTTCTTTTATTCAGTTTTATTCTTGAATAAAAAAATCGTTTAAATGACATGTTGATGTGAATGTCCGTGTGTGAGGAAAAGTAACATCCACTATAGACACTGCGGTGTCTTGTGACGGTGCGGGTCCTGCTCCATGCTCCATCTTGCTTTTTGGGAGCTGCTCCAACTGAACACCATCGGTAATGTAAACGGATGGACTGGTCTGATGGCGACAAATGAAACTGAGCAAGAGAATGGTGCAAAAAAGTGCAAGCACTTTTATCAATCAAAATCAAAAAGTGTTCAAAACAGTGCAGTGTTCCAGAATGTCAATAAATAAATAATCTATAAAAAGGTAAAAAAATCCAAATGTTTAAAACAAGACTAAAACACAAGAATAACCTGCAGCAGTCATTGGAGCAACACCAGCCAAACACAGCTCCTTCCCAGTCTTTTCCAGCTCACCCAAGGTTTGCTCAGCTGAAGAGACTTCATAAGTTGTAGTCCTCTAGCTACCAACCCCCTGCCTTGACTGCCTCCGCCGGGTCTGCCAGATCACACTGGGTCAGTTGTCCTTCCATCTTCCTTCTCACACACATGGTCATCCATCAGATCCCTAGGAAGGATTCCAACTCAATCAAACCCACTCCTTCATACTGTCAGTGGGCACATTCCATCCCTTAAGCGCCGATCCTTCACTCCACATGGGACCCCTGAATGTGCTGACCTCTCTCATCCATCCGGCTGGCTCGTTCACTCTCTGTTTCTCCAATGTTGCTCTCGCTCTCTGCCTCTCTTTCTCTTTTATATCCTTTTTCTCTTTTCTTCTTCCCCTCTGCACTTACACTCCTCCTATTTATAATGGGGACGTGGGCACAGGTGTGGTGATTATCAGCTCCCAGCATCAATTACGGACATGAATGATTCCGCACCTGTGCACTTCAGTGTGGAAACGCCCAAGCCCGTATCATGCCTGGGAATCGCTCCGACCACACTACCATGTCCCTTCCTTAAGCTGCGAGTGTGGTGATTATTTATTTAAAAACTGGCCATCCATTTCAAGCCATGGACCCGTTATACCACATGTCTGTTTGCTCAACAAGACACCAAGAAAAAATGTGTTAACTGCGTTTGTGTGTCTGCTTTTATCCCTTCAGCGCTTTTACAAGTACCATAAATTTACACAGAATGTCACTCACATCAAATGTAAACTTTTATTATATAATAGTAATAATAATAGCAGATTACTACTCAAAATGGTAAATGCGAGGAGGACTTGGGATCAAACCCACATCCTCTTGATTATACTTAACATGCCTAACTTGTATTAATTGGTAGTTGAGCTTCAGTTTTTACACATTGCCAGTAACAAGTAAATTGAACAATTTATTTTTCTTTGGTTATATTCTTGAATAAAAGCACACTTATTTTATTATAACTTTTGTGAAAGTGTTTGATTGGACATCAGTCTTCACACATTTTACACTTAACTTTAACAATTTGTCAGTTACTACTATAATCTGAAAAAAAGCTTCTGTTTTAGCTATGTATTCAACATTTCTTGCCTCACGTTTCCTATCATCCTACATTTACACACACTGTTGTAGACATGGAACATCCATGAAATGTATGGATTCCAAATAACAATATATTATTTACCCAATACAATTCCAGACACCTCACTCCCACATAAACAGACTTTTGCTTTGAGAATTTTGCATCTGACTTGACTTCATCTGCCTCGGTGGGGGTTTAGTGAGCAGGCTGCTTGCTGTTTGTGCCAACTGACACATTTGCAAAACAAAGACACTGATAAAGAGTTTCGAGGGAATTTAAGGTGGCCCGGCATAGTGAATATTTTCGTAGGCTTCAGGGATTCTAGTGTTAAATAATCATGTCCCGAGGCTGTGCAGGCTCAGAACAGGTGCAGGTGTGTGCATGACAACACCACTCCAGGGTTGATTGTGCTGCTTGGCTGATTGGATCAGTCAGGTACTTCATTCACACCTTGGAGTGTCACAGGGTCATATTTGCACCTAATCAGATCATATAAAAGAGCCTGCAGGACAGAGGGAAGGGGGAGAACAAAAGAAAGAAGAAACAAGAACAGAGAGGAATGGAGGTTAAAAGGAAAGAAGAACAGAGAAAGAAAGGATGAGCGTGAGGCAAGAACGAGATATGTAGAGAAGAATGGAGGCAGGTGGTCATCCTCATTGAGAGGAGCCTGGGGCTGAAGAAGGGGCACTCCTATTAAGCAATGCTGGGGAGTAGGAGCAGCTATTATGTGGATTCGTGTGTGGCTTAGCACAGCATCCCAGGGGTGCTAAAGGCCTGGCAATGGACACCTGAGCCAGGAATTTAGGGTAGACTACACCTGTCAGTTGGGCATCTCCTCAGCAGAAAGAGAGAAAACCACTGCCTGAACAAGGAGTTGCGAGTCATAATTAGTGAGGAAGGGTCTAATCTTCCCCATATTATGAAGAAAGAAAAAACAGGAATGGGTCATTAAAGATATATGTTCAATGAATGAAAGCGACGAGTACATCTGTTTCCTTATATATATATTTTCTCAAAAATCATCCCAGTTATTTACAATGCCTATGTACTTATTTGTACAAGTGTGATGATATTTAATGTTGAATGAATGATGTAGGGCAGGAACTGTCTTAAGGTTACTCAACAAAGTTTTTATGCAAGCAATATGTGTATGCATATATTAGGTTACTTTCATTAGCCTTGGTAAGTGCTATAATGAGGTTATATTAAACAAAGGTTTAAGGTACTTTTCTTAATATGATTAAAACATTATTATTAAACTAGCCATGTGCGCCCAACTACGTTGCGCGTGTTAAAGTTGTCTGTGAAGGGTTCCCTGTTTAAACGCGGCTGCCAGTCGTGAACTGGGCCCTTCGTCGCACAACATTATGATTTTTTATAAGGGAAACAAAATGACAAAAGAAAACCCTTGGACATTGATTCGATAGGAACGGCCTACTTGGAATCACTGTCCGAATCGTAATTATGTGGTGTAGGAGCATTTCTGCTTCTGTTCGTTCACAGTCCGTTTCGTTTTCACGACACTGTCGTTTCCTCTCACGATGTCTTCTCAACCTTTCTCCAGTCTCGCAGGTTGCTTTGTGGCAATCCAAAGAGTAAGGCGGAGCAATGGTTATAAAAGGGGGACACATAGGTATCCAGACTCTTTAAAGCATAAATAGGGATCACTTCACTGACATGTGAGCAAGCCACGGTACAACTGTGAGATGCGCAGCACTCGCCGGATACAACATAACAATAATAATTTCCGGAACGTGCTGTTACGTTGTCATTCATTTTACCCACTGTCTTTCTTTCATTCATATGTTACGTAGGCACGTACCTTTTATCTTCGGCAATCTCATTCTCTAACCAGGCCTCAGGAGCTAACCAGCGTAACACTGTCCACCACCCCTTTCGTTATTCTGGCACATTGTTGACATCCGTGATTAACAGCAACATACTAAACTGGTAGGTGGTCTACGCATGCGTGGAATTCGCGGACAAACAAAGATCAAGATCTAAATGAAGATCTCTTTAGTTAATTTAAAGCACAAAAATTTGTTTAGTTAGAATGTCTGTGTTTTGAGGTGTGACTGGCGTACTACAGTCTTCAGTAGCATAAGCCTGGAGGAGATTCTTAATGCAATGCCTATGTTTTAGCTGTCTCTCTACCGCCATGTAGTGCTTCCTCTTCTAATTCATTCGCGGACAAACAAAGATCAAGATCCAAATGAAGATTATATATAGAGATTAATAAAAAGGTTTTGAAATAGAAATGAATGAGCTAGAACATTATTATTAAATTAATAAAAAGGTTTTGAAATAGAAATGAATGAGCCCTTAATCTATACTAATCTGGTTTACCTAGTTTTGATCAGAGAGCATTGGAGAATGACACAGTAAAATGGGCATCCTAGGTTGTCAGTTCATTGCAGGATGCATACATACTGTACAAAAGTACCCAAGGTCTCTTCAGCACATAAAATAATAATTTACTCTGATATAATTAACAACATATCTATTTTATATGAAAGGAAACATTTTTCAATGCATAACTTAACCATGATGCAATCTCAGACTATATTTAAACCTGAGGAAAACAATTCTACTGCACCATGCTTGCTATGTCAGCTACTTATAAAAGCAGAAACAGCAGGGAGGCAAAAGCAGGGTATACAGAGAATTAATGTTAATTAGGGGCAATTTAAGTTGTTTCTCTAATTTACAAAGGATATCCCTTTTGCCTTTTTGCAACTCGAAATACGTTAAATTATGTATCATTACCTCCCAATCAGCTGTGACTGAAGCTTCAGAAGAAATACCCAAAAGAATTTTAGAACAAATATACACAATATGGCTTTTTCATACCACAAAATAATGTTTTTTTCAGATATTGTGCAGGTATATATTTTATATTTTACTAGGCGTACCTTGAATTAAATTTTGTCTGCTCTCAGTGTATATCATTTGCAAGCTTCCAATAATCTTCTGACCTTATGTTCGCTAACTTAATCTGCCTCAGTACAGATTTTATATATAGGTGAAGGAACAGGAAGTCAGAATATAATGAAGTTATTAAACAGCTGGCTTTGGATTTTTTGCGGCACTATTATTGGTTTTTGTTCAGATGGTCTACGAGGCATAGGCTTGTATTAAAAATACCATTGACCTCTGGGTGCATGCCCATATCAGAAATTTATTACATTTTGCTGCTCACCTCTTTAGTGGCATTTCAGAAAGCTTGGACTTGCAGTTCATAAAAACCTGCAGTTTCATATTGATCACTTGACCAAGTACCTGTAGAAAGGGAAACAAAATATGTCTTAAGAATACAATATTAAAAAGAAACAAAAATATATTAACAAACACTCTACTGAGGGATTACACAATAGCTGAATGTTTTATTAAAAAAAAAAAAATTACAAAACATTATTATAGTGTTTTGATTATAATAAAATATTTTTATATAAAAAGTATCAAATTTCATCTAACAATGTAGTAAACAGCAACTGATTAATAAGTAACTATTTTTCTAGCACAAGATAGTTACTAGAATGTTTCAATTCAGTTACTTGGAAAAACAAAAGAAAATCAGCAATAAAGCAATTTAGGTTTTGACCTTACGGTTTTAGAACAAGTTAAGTAGACCTAAACAAGCATAAATGCTATCAATGCAATTTAAATATCAAGTTTGTGGAACAGCTAGAACGATTTTTATAACAATTCTAATATTTCTTTAAAATGGCTAAACACAGAGTGGGAGTCATGAATTCCGTTTATCGCAATAAACTACAATCATAATAAAAATCTGTTTTATGGTTGTGGAACACAGAGAGATGAACCTGAAACCATAATGAATGTCAAGGAGGTGACGGTACATAGAAACATTGTTGTATTAAAAGATCAAAAAGTCAGGAGTGGTCTCCCCTAGACTTTCTCATATACTTAGATATGGGAATGGATATTTGAGGAGTAAACCGCAAGACAATGATTATATTTTTATATTGTGTACATTAAATAACCACTAACAACAAATCAAATCAAATAAATAATTATTATAAAAGTAAAGTTGAATAAATCGGACTCTGCAGCTGCATGAATGGTAAAGTACCACTTCAGGTTACCGGAGATAGCCCAAATATTGATTGAAATCTATGTTTTGTACCTAATATTTGTAAGCAAAATTTGGTTGATCTAAGTGAAAGCATATTCAAGTTATCATGTTTACACACACACAGAGACAGACATAATTCCACCAATTTTCGGACACAGGGAGGTCTAGAATGTCAAGATTCATCAAAATCTCAAAATGGAATTTTTGGAGGATTTCAATACTTTCCCTATACTTCATATATGAGAAAGTCAGGGAGGTCTAAAACATCGAGACACATCAAAATGTCAACATTGAATCTTTGGACGATTATAATACTTTCCCTTTACCTGAGAAAGTAAAAGCGCAAGGGTGGAAAGAGCAAAATGAGCTACATTAATATACAAAAATAACATAAAACGATAACCCTAATGCCTCTCTGAGCCTTCCTAAATACTGAGTCAATTCATTGCTTTAAATACTACACAGTTATGAAATGACAGTTTTATTTTTTTTTATGTTCTACACCAATTTGTTTTACATTTTTAATTAATATTTTCTGAGGTTTTCTTTTTTTGAAAATTTTATGGTATCAAAATTTATTTTGTATATGTTTTGTATATATCTATTCATGCTATGTTTCGAAAATATCCACTCTGCCATTTTTGTACCTTTGTTACTTTAATGCACCTAACTGTTGCTACTGAATGTGTCCCTGAAGCCATATGGTATGACTTCATAAACACAACAGTTCACATACGTGTGAATGCTGTTCATAAACTTCAGTTCAGCATTAAAAACAATCATTCCTCAGCACCTGATTGGGAAGCTAAGCCTGTTGGGCCTGAACACCTCACCCTGCAATTGGATCCTAGACTTCTTGACTGAGAGACCCCAGAAACAGCATCACCAGCACCACTACACTGAGCGCTGGTACTCCACAGGGCTGTGTACTTAGTCTGCTGTTGTTCACTTTAGTGACTCATGGCTGTGCAGCAATGAACAGCTTGAACCACATCATCAAGTTCGATGACAACATGACTGTGGTGAACCTCATCAGCAAGAACGATAAGTCAGCATATTGAGAGAAGGTGCACAGGTTAACGGACTGGTGCAAAGTCAACAGTCTTTTTCTGAATGTAGATAAGGAAGATGGTTGTTTACTTCAGAAGAATTAGAAGCAATTACTCTCTGCTGTACATCAATGGCTTAACTGTGGAGATCATCAAGAGCATCAATTTCCTTGGTGTTCACCCACTAGAGAACCTTACCTGGTCCCTCAAGACCAGCTCCATAGCCAAGAAAGGCCAGCAGCGTCTTTACTTCCTGCAAAGGCTGAGGAAATCCCATCGCACACCACCCATGCTGACCACCTTCTACACAGGCACTATTGAGCATCACTGTCTGGTTTGGAAAATGCACTGTCAAGGATTGCAAGACCCTGCAGTCGATAGTGAGAACGGCTGAGAAGATCATCTGAATCTCTCTTCCCTCCATCATGGACACGTACACCATACGCTGCACCTGCAAAGCCACCAGCCTTGTGGAAGACACAATGCATCCCTCACATAAACTGTTCACCCCTCTGCCATCTGGAAAAAGGTACCAAAGCATTCATGCCTTCACCACCAGAATGTGTAATCGTTTCTTCCATCAAGCCATAAGACTCCTAAACACTCATGAACTAGACTGATAGTACACACACATCTTCCCATTCAACTACATCATATCTTTATATTTATTAGGACATTTATTACTACACTGTTCCCTTCTTCCTACTTCCAGTGTCATGTTTGCATCTGTTCCTTCAATTAAAATATTGTCACATTTTGGCACAACCTGGTAATTTTTTGTACCTGTAGATATCATAAATGTGTACTAGCTGGTGTGGCACTGTCTTTGTTTGTAGTGCTGTCCTGCAATGTTTGCACATGCTTGTATACATGCACTTTATGTTGTAATGTGAAGCTTTTTCTGTAGTCCTGTGTTCTGTGTAGCACTGTGGTCGTGGAGGAACGTTTTTTCATTTCACCATGTACTGTGCTAACTGTACAGGGCTGAAATGACTATAAAATCTATTTGACTTGAGTTTATAAGCTAGTGCCCACATGTTCAGCATTATCCAAAATTGTAGATAAACTCTGAAAGCCTCTCTCTATAAGTAAACTAAATGTTGAATTTCAGTTGGAACTTTGAACATTGCTCTCTCTCACTTTAACCTTATTCTCAGTTTATGTTCAGGTTTAGTAATTTTGGCTTCTCAATTAATATGTTTGACTTGGCCCATTTTTGGGTTACAGTTAATATCCTGATCCTTTTTAAAAACTGATATTAAAGCAAAACAACATAAAATATGTTCTAGGAACACATCAAAAAACACATTAAAAATTACAAATGTTATCTAACAATAAATTAAACAGCAGCAGCTCTTTAAAGGAGACTCAGATAGAAAAATATAGAGGTCTTTACAGTAAAATATTTAAACGTTTAAATTATCATGGTTTTTAAAACCATCTGAAATGTGCACAATGACATTTTTTAGTAATGTGTAGAAAAAGAATCTTGGTAAATATAAGAGATCAGGAAGAAATTCACATTAATTAATACAATTATCAATCATACAATATTGTCAAAGAGAAAGTAGTATATATTTTAGGAAAAAATATATCCTGGTTGAAACAAGTATTAAAACAAAAATTAAAATGAAACCATTAGTTAAATTAGAAAATGGTAGAGAGAACCGTCTGGGATCTCCAGATCCAGAACCTATACTGTATATAGATCTCACAATTTTGACTTCCTAAATCCACTAGCAATCCTCAAAATCATCATGTGCAAAATGATGTGGTGCTAGAAAGTAAATTGTGAAAAAGCAGCCAACGTTTAAATATATTAACACACCCTCTCTCTAAAGTCAGCATGACAGGTCCACCTCTTCACACTGTTGTTTGTTTGATAGAATTAATTTGCAATCAAACAACCAGGAGATTTCATGTTACATTGATTGAACTTCAAAATCATTATTCATTGGCTGAACTGGCAATTCTACATTGATTCTTGTTGAATACAAAAAGAGAGACAGCACAGAAGCATGTGTCAAAAAAGAAAGTTAATTCTTTCATTGACAAAGCCACAGGTAGACAACATATGCTAGCATTCAAAAGTTTAGAATTACTTGGATATTTTTATGTCTTTCCTAGAAATAGACACTTTTTAAATCAAGGTACAAATAACTGATTATTTAAATTTAACCAAGCCATTACTTAAATTACAAACAGTTAATTTTAAATTTATAATTTATTATTTAGATATGCCTGCAAAGCTCCATTTTAAGCAGCCCCTACTCCAGTGTCATAATGATTGTTCATCTTTAATTAATCACATCTAAGGGCTGACTGTTATTCGACAAATCTTTGTAATTATTTTACCACAGCTAAAACCTTGAATTCTGTTCAATAAAGAAAGAACACCACCTTTCTTTGGTTTACAAGGTACTGACATTCATGAAATTTATCTATGATAAACTTAATACTTGAAAATTTTGCAATTAATTTGTCACGTATAGTAATGTAGTCCCCCATCTCTTTGACATATCTGTTTTATTAATGTTAAATTCAGCATCTCTCTTTCAGACTTTTGCATCTGCTCAAAATCTGCTTTATTAAAATAAATATGATAATTACATTTTTAGGTGCATTTGCATATAATGTACAAAGCACCTATTGCGATTACTATGTCTGTCTGCCTGTCAATTTGTTTGTTTGTCCGAATGAAACAACTTGGCCCATGGTGGCCCAGTTCTTCAAGGAAATTCATCAAGATGGTTCAATTTTTGTACAGATATCTTGAACAAATTGTGCCATACATGTTTTCAAATTCCAAAATCTCCTACTGAAAAGCACTGGTACATTTGTGAACTCGTCCATTCTTACATTCTGTGTGACTTCAACAATCAATTACTGCTTCTATTTTACCTTTACAATGGTTACACTAAATTATTTTGCAATAGTCAGTTTTACTGGAGGGTCAGCAAATCCTCTTATCAGCAAGCCCAGCTCACCATGTGCAGAAACGGCTGCATGCCCCAACCCCCCGATGCTTTAAATCTTAACAAGTAAGTTAAATTATATTACTAACTGTAAAAGTATAAAATGCAAGCAAGGAAAACAAAAGGGTATCTCTATGAATGAAGTACCCTGTGGTGTGCAAACTGTTGCGCACTGAGCAAAGAAATATTCAGTACTATTCACTTTACACTAAACTTACAGTTCCCTTATAAGTTATAATGATTTGTAGAGTGACCAGACAAGTTATGCATCCTGATATATAACTGAAGAATATCAAAGTTGAAAAAAAAAGTTGCTCCACCAAAACAATCATCTTCACAATATACTTAAAACAGTGTGTACACAACTTCAAGAGGGACCATTTCAAAGTCCAGCTCCCAGTTAGACGTAATACATGAATAAGAGCAAGGTCCAAAATCAGAATGGGAAAGCTTGATTAAAAATTTGCATACATGCTACATAAGTATCCCGGTTGGAAAATCTGGTCACCCTATAATTTACAAAGAGCCAAATTCACCCGATATCCATAACGATCGTTTGCTATAATAAAGTTTGGCTTTCACTTCTGTTATTCAGTAACATATGTCATAACTGAAGAGCTTTGCAAGTCCTGTTTAATGAAAATTGCTAAGGCTAGATACACTCAATCAAAGAATCAAAGAAGGAATTAATTACAAAAGTCTTTTTTTTTATTTAGGTTATGTTAATTGGCAATTGCAAATTGTTATTGTGTGAATGCTCATGTTTGTGCGTGTGCAAGTGATAATGGTCTTTGGGATGGATCTTTGTTCTGTCCAGGCCTGTTTCCAGTCTTTTGCCCAATATTGGTGAGATAGTCTTTGGCGTCTGCAACCCTGAAATGAACTGAGAAAGTTCTAGAACCTACAGTACTTACTGAACAAAGTCCATTGATTGTCGTAGTGCTTGCATAGACCTCAAATGCACCTGAATGTTATGGCATGCATGCATTTTCTAACTTGTTTGTATATGCATGCTACAAAAACATTGAGAAACACCAATGACCTAGTTACCTAAGCCAGCTGAATTTATTGTGAATATTAGAGAATTTTTTTTTTATGGACAGGCTTATTTGCTACATCTAAAAACTTCTGCTTCTGTGCTCCACATGCTTTTGGCAGGTAACAATGTGGTAGTTAAAGCACCCCATTACTAAACCATCCCCTTTAAAACATGCTTGTTGATACTGTTAAACGTTGGGTAATAACACTGCTATGTGCACTCAATAATTAATAACAGACACTTAATGTCAATGTCTGTATCCAATCTGAATACAAATATTCTCATTTAGATGAAGCTTTTCTCCCCTTTAAGGCAGACACTTACCGAAATCCTTCCTTACGCATGTCATTTCTACATAATGAGTATTTTTTTCATTATACTCATTCTTATCTCCAGGTTTTAATAAAGATGTAGTAGCATGAGTGTGAAGCAAACTATTTTTTATTTTTTTATTACTTGTAGCATTAAGGCAATTATTTTTAGTGAATTACTGATTCTGTGCTGGTGCATTCCCTATAGGTTGGCAGTTTCAAAGTTGTCTTTTATAGTTTAAACAATATTTCTCTTCTTCACCTTACATAAACCTTTAAAACAATACCTTCACACTTTATTAAAAAACAGCCACTCTTGACATTTTTCTGAATTGTATAACCAGATTGTTTATTTCAAAATATACCAAGAAATTTAGTTCTGTATTTTTGTATTTATCTCTTCTATCAGGTGGACTGTCTTCTAGGGCAGTGGTTTTCAAACTGGGGGTTATACTGCTTGCCACACATTGATTTTAAATAAGCATAACTGAAAATGTTCAAGGTATTACATGAAAGTATGTATCAATATAGCCACAGGCTAGTGCTGCAGTTCTCTGTAGGACAACAGGGGAATGGGCCTTACAAAAGATCATTGGGTACACAGCAGCCAAACCAAGTTTTCATGATAGGGTGCAATTCAGTTCCACCACTCTGTCCCACAGTGCTCTTGCAACAATTATCCAATCCTGTTTAACTCGCTCAAAGTCATTCTCCTATCTCGTGTCCACTGCCTGTGCCAATTTGTGACTGTGAAGTCCTAGTCACAGCTCCATCTCAGTCCTCATCTCTTTGATCTGACCATGCCAGGATGCTAAGGAATTATGTGCCAGCAGTTTTCATGTTAGTACTGTCTTAATCACCATGACAAAAGCAGTCTGCAAAGCATCTCTCTCTCTTCATGGTTCAGGTCGACAATGTTACAAAAGTTTTAGTTTTGGTAAACTGCTTCGCTATATCATCATTCTCAGAATGGTTTTAGAAACTAGGAAAAAAGCAAAATGTTAATAATTATTAATAATGATGGCTCCATATGTATGAGTAAATAATGGATTCGCCAGGTTAAGGACTCAGGTGGATGTACAGCATCTTCACTTGTGACTAAACAAGTGATTATTGAGTGGCAGTCCTTGGAACATATGCTAAACACAATGGCTGATGGCTGTAGTTTTCCTCCCCTCTCTTTTGTCCAAATACAGTCGGGTTTTCTTCTTCTCGGCAGTGGTGATGCCTAAAATGTTTAGCCTGTCACCAGGTTTGGCAATTAGCAGCTGTCTCATCCCATGTGTCCACACTGATGACAGAAATCTTCAACAGGTCACATTTGCAAATGTCAATATATAAAAGTTGTTAATAATAACATGTAAGTATCTATGTGATGCCCAATGACAGTGGCTCAGGGCATTGTCCTTTGTCGGGGCACCAGTAGTCACGACCGAAGGTGGACCAGTAGTAAGTGAGGACACAATAACAGCTTCAAAGTGCAAGAAAAGTGCAAAGTGCGCATTTATTACATTTAAAGTCAATGTGCAAATGATTAGTGTAGGAATAAATAAAGTAATTCTTAAAAGTTAAATCCATAAATAAATGATATCCTGTGAAAACACATAAACAGGTTAAACCAGAAGTATCCAACAAAGGAGTCTTCATTAAAGTCAGAGTAACAATAAAACAAATATATGGTCCATTCTGGAAAGCAGCAACTAAGACACAGCACAGTCACTCCGACAGCTTGCTCACAGCAACGTTGTCTCAAGTCCACACACACACAGCAAGACTCCTCCAGTTTCTCACATAGCTCCACCCACAACATCGTTTTCCTCTGGACACTTCCCTTCTATGAGACTTCTTGCCTTTACTGCTCCTTTTTAAAGCTTAAATGTTCTGGCCACAAACCACCCATAGGCTGCTCCACACGCATTCTATTTGTCTGTGTTTCTCTGACACCTTGAACTTCCTGCTTTCCTGTCTTCTTGTGAGCGCTCAGTTGTTTCTCTTCCCCTCTCCTTGTTTCTGATCCCTACACAATGCTCAGTCTACTAATAAACCCTCCAGTTAATAAGCACTTGCCTCACCGTCCATTCAATCAGCACATGGAGTTAATGCATTAATCAGCTCAGTCATCTAAGTCTTGTTCCTTCTACTCGTGACCTGAGGTACCACAATCTAGCATTTTATTTTTGTGTTATTAATATAAGTATAATATTAATCAACAGGGGAAAGTTTTTAGAGTAGCTAATGTTAAATAATCCTTCCATAAAAATAAATACAGGACTAGGCTGAACCTATAAGCTAAACTGGACAGCCATGAAGCAGGCCCAGCCTACATTGACTTGGAACCATTTATGAGTTATTTTTTGTATTTCGAGTCACTAATTAATCTCACAGAAACAAATTTAAAAAAGACTGACAAGATTGCAGAGTAAATGTGGTTGTGGGTGAGAAAATGAATGTGTCCTGCCTTGCGTGCATTGCTGCTAGGATGGATTCCTGCTCCTGTGCTTCTGAACTGGACAAAGCAGGACAAATAGTGGATACATGGAATAAATCACAAAAATGCAACAAAAATAAGATGCCAAAAATATGTTGACTTGAAATACATTTAAAAAATGATGAGACTAAGGATTGATGGGCTATGTTGGGCTGAATGGCCTGTTCTTGCTTAAACTTGTTTTTACATTCTTATGTTGTAAATAAAAGCATCCATCAAATGTCAACAGGATAGTATTTTTTAAATGAAAAGAAAAATGAGGATAATTATAACAATAAATTAGTGAATTTAATACTGTTCTGGTGTGCAAATTCTGCAATGTTGTGTCTATATTTCCATTATATTTTGCTAAAGCCAAACAAGATGAATTTAAATACAGGACACTTGTATGGGCAGTTTAAACACCAAAGTATCCTGTTTTCCTAAATTGTACAAGTATCAATCACAGTAGCATCTGTTTGCACGAAGCAGAAATTCAGGAGATGCTTCAAGCAGTGGAACTAAGAATTACTAAATTGGTTTACCGCCAGGGAAAGGAAGACATGCTGATTCTTCAAGCTATATCCGATTACTTTACAACTTGCGAACAGAAGGAGATGCCGTGGGACTAGAAATTGCCAAACCAGTTTAGAGCTTGGGGAATAAAAATTCTTAAAATATCAAAAACTTTATTGTTTGGAAAACAGACGTACTCAAACAGAATAAAGAGTTTGAGCAAATTCATCCATCATATTGACAGCTATCCAGTCAGGTATATGTAACAATCACATGTTGTGAAACTCCCATGGAATTTTATAATAAATATGCCTCATCTGAGGGTGACATCAGAAGAGGATGGGGCAGCAAAGTCAGAAGAAGGTGAGAGTGACGTCAAGAGGAGAAGACAGAACAACACCAGGAGAGTACACCAGCAACAAGCCACTGTTTTCATCTGATTGTTAGCTAAAGTATGTCATGAACAATTTCGATAGATCAATGCCACTCTGGGACATTCATCGTTGACATCTTCAACTTTTTGTAAACCTTTTTCTAAACACTATATATGTCCAGACTTTGCTATCCACATTTTCTTTTATGCTTTTAATTACTGGTATTATTGCTTTTTAGTAAATGCTACGTTGCATTTTACCTTTCTATACTTTGTCTTCATATTTAGAGTGACTGAAATAATAAGGTAAATTTCTTAGAGCACCTGGAGCAGTGAGGAAGTGCCACATGTTCAAGCTGCAAGGTTTATCGAACAGAGGACGTACAGCTCTGTCCTATAATGAATAGTGCATTAAAGTAAAGCATTCAGTGGTTGATAAATGGCCTATAGCCATGGATGTTAAGCCTTTTATGTTCGAATATATTATTGGAGACTAAAGGTAATATTTAGGCCTGAGATACGAGCGTGAGTCAAAAATTAACCGCACTCCAGTTATAGTAAAATTTCTATTGGTAGCACTGTCTTGTCAGTGCTTTCCGTAAAAGGTAAACATCTCCCCAGTCACTGCTGTGCAGGTGTGAACGCGTTACATCAGATTATTTGTAACTGCAGTGTGAGCAACAATGGCTGCCCAAAAGGAGAGCAACGTGCAGTGATTCATTTTTTGTGGTCTGTTGGTGTGTCCGGTGCTGATATTTATCGAAGACTTTGTGCACAGTACAGAGAAAGTGTTTTGTAACAACGTGTATATGAATGCATAGAGAGGTTTAAGGAAGGTCGCACAAATGATGACATCATTGAGAATGTACATAAAACGATTCTGTTGAATGTAGTAGATCATGTAGCAAATGATGTGGCAAATCATTTGCAAGTCACCCATGGCTTTGCCTATGCAATAATCCATGACAGACTTGGGTTTCGAAAGAAGCCCTATGAGGACAAAGATTCATGTCTGATGAAGAGGTGAAGGCAGCGGTGCATTCATGGCTCGCAGCTCAGCCTAAAACATTTTTTAATGAAGGAATAAGAAAGTGTGTTGACAGATGTACAAAGTGTATTGAAAAGTAGAGAGATTATGTTGATAAATGATGCTTTTGTCTTGTTGATTAAAATAAATTCTACAGCCAGATTGTGGATAATTTTTGACTCACCTTTGTATATCTAAGACATCGTACGTTGTTCATGCCTATGATAAGCAAGTCTCTTGGAGTACTGGGGAAAGCAGACATATATTTTTCATACAGTACTTTTGTGGGTTAAAGTGCTAGAGAATAATGTGCATGTTTATACATCTTTCGTACAGCTCTTTTGTGATTAGGTTCTGTGTGTATGCTTATATATGTATGTGTGTATTAATCTTAAGGTGCGAAAGTAGGCCAACCTGGTAATGAACATGATGAGTACACTTACCCTAGAAGAAAATAGTTAAAGGGTAAGTAGAGGGAAATATCACAATAACAGGGATACACCAGACCTCCTTTCTGATTTTAGCTCTTCGATTATCATGCATTTCTGAAATGTACAAGAGTATCCTGAGACTTGTGTGCAATTGGACGTTCTTTGGCTCCCAGCTACACTTGTGTTAAACAGACTTTCTTTCACTAGGGATCTTTATCTAATTTGATTGTGCTATGATTCCATTACATTAGGAATATTATTGCACATAAATGCATTTCAAACCTATAATAAAAATCATTACTTGATAAAAATAAGAATAACTATTTCAACTGTCAATAATCAAGAACTCTGAGCTGGCTTTTCATTTCCTTAAAGCCTTGCCACACTATTCAAGATGAATTCTCTTCTGTGCTCATCACACCCACTTTACACAATTCTCTTTCTTAAAGATTCTTCAGGTCCAACTGAAATCCACCACATTTCCAATGTAATCTAAAAGAAGAGTGATTGAATACCTTGCTTAATGTGTTTTGTTCAGTTTGTTATTTTTCGTCAAGAATGATATGCTTTTCAAGCAGCCTAATGATGTATAAATATCTTCTGAATGGACAGTAAAACAAGAGAATTAATTGCTGCAGAATGTTGCAGATATATTATATATATCAGTCATGATCCCTAAAAAAGATACTTTAAAAAGGGATCAATTACTACATTTAGAGATGAGCTGAAAAAATACTGTATAATAATGTATTAGAGCATATTAGATCAGGTGAACTTTATTAATTCCATGGGAAAATATAAATGCATACCGCAGTAGAAACGTGTACAACATACAATATAATATTGAATAGATAAAACTATTATTGAATATACAGTGCATCCGGAAAGTATTCACAGCGCATCACTTTTTCCACATTTTGTTATGTTACAGCCTTATTCCAAAATTGATTAAATTCATTTTTCTTCCTCAGAATTCTACACACAACACCCCATAATGACAACGTGAAAAAAAGTTTACTTGAGATTTTTGCAAATTTATTAAAAATAAAATTGAGAAAGCACATGTACATAAGTATTCACAGCCTTTGCCATGAAGCTCAAAATTGGGCTCAGGTGCATCCTGTTTCCCCTGATCATCCTTGAGATGTTTCTGTAGCTTAATTGGAGTCCACCTGTGGTAAATTCAGTTGATTGGACATGATTTGGAAAGGCACACACCTGTCTATATAAGGTCCCACAGTTGACAGTTCATGTCAGAGCACAAACCAAGCATGAAGTCAAAGGAATTGTCTGTAGACCTCCGAGACAGGATTGTCACGAGGCACAAATCTGGGGAAGGTTATAGAAAAAATTCTGCTGCTTTGAAGGTCCCAATGAGCACAGTGGCCTCCATCATCCGTAAGGGGAAGAAGTTTGAAACCACCAGGACTTTTCCTAGAGCTGGCCGGTCATCTAAACTGAGCGATCGGGGAAGAAGGGCCTTAGTCAGGGAGGTGACCAAGAACCCAATGGTCACTCTGTCAGAGCTCCAGAGGTCCTCTGTGGAGAGAGGAGAACCTTCCAGAAGGACAACAATCTCTGCAGCAATCCGCCAATCAGGCCTGTATGGTAGAGTGGCCAGACGGAAGCCACTCCTTAGTAAAAGGCACATGGCAGCCCGCCTGGAGTTTGCTAAAAGGCACCTGAAGGACTCTCAGACCATGAGAAACAAAATTCTCTGGTCTGATGAGACAAAGATTGAACTCTTTGGTGTGAATGCCAGGCGTCATGTTTGGAGAACACCAGGCACCGCTCATCACCAGGCCAATACCATCTCTACAGTGGATCATGGTGGTGGCAGCATCATGCTGTGGGGATGTTTTTCAGCGGGAGGAACTGGGAGACTAGTCAGGATAAAGGGAAAGATGACTGCAGCAATGTACAGAAACATCCTGGATGAAAACCTGCTCCAGAGCGCTCTTGACCTCAGACTGGGGCGACGGTTCATCTTTCAGTAGGACAATGACCCTAAGCACACAGCCAAGATATCAAAGGAGTGGCTTCAGGACAACTCTGTGAATGTCCTTGAGTGGCCCAGCCAGAGCCCAGACTTGAATCCGATTGAACATCTCTGAAGAGATCTTAAAATGGCTGTGCACCGACGCTTCCCATCCAACCTGATGGAGCTTGAGAGGTGCTGCAAAGAGGAACGGGCGAAACTGGCCAAGGATAGGTGTGCCAAGCTTGTGGCATCATATTCAAAAAGACTTGAGGCTGTAATTGCTGCCAAAGGTGCATCAACAAAGTATTGAGCAAAGGCTGTAAATACTTATGTATATGTGATTTCTCAGTTTTTTATTTTTAATAAATTTGCAAAAACCTCAAGTAAACTTTTTTCACGTTGTCATTATGGGGTGTTGTGTGTAGAATTCTGAGGAAAAAAATTAATTTAATCCATGTTGGAATAATGCTGTAACATAACAAAACGTGGAAAAAGTGATGCGCTGTGAATACTTTCCGGATGCACTGTAATTATAGACGAGCCTACATTATATAATTATTGTTTTGATTCTATAATAGTAATAGAATAACTACTTAGAAAATTACCTAGACAAATTAAATGTATTTAGTGTTAACCATTCAAAATGATCTATTAATGTAAAGAGTAAACAACATAACAACATAAGATGAACAGTAAAAACAAACACAATAGAAGACATATTTAGTGTCATCAGTGAGTGATAAGTGCCTAATATACCATATAAATCACAAAATCTAACACAATAAAAACTATGTAATTAAGCTAATTGGTAACATGGGTTTAGACGATAAATGAAAAAAACTATGGAACAGACATTGCACAGGCTGGGTTCAGACTAACTGGGACATCTTGTCATCGGTTCTGTTGTTCAGACTGATAATATAACCAGAATTTCTTTAACTTATTGGCTATTAGACTTGTAAAACAGGCTGAGGAATAACCATATGTATTCCTAAACACACAGCCTTTAAAAATAAAAAGATCACAATCATTCCAACATCATATGCTTATACAGTACACTCTTGTCCCTTAAATTGCAATGCTGAACATTTTATTTCCCTACACTACATAAAAGATGCCAGATGAATGTCATTTAGTTGCTGCAAATCTGGGTTGTCAAGCTTATGTCATGTGTGTTATATTTTTAGGATGTTTTTTCATTTTGGCGGCTATTTTGTATGCTTTTAGGAGCATAGCAGTTTTACTCCTGTTGTCTGGGTGGGTGTTCCTGTTCCTAGGGGGCATATCCTCCCAGGTTATGACATGTGAGTAATTGCAGCAATGAGTTTAAAACTTCATTTTTGTCACCATGTTTTATTTGAGGTGCGGATAACAAACCTATCTAGAGAATTCTTTGTATAGATTTTTTGATTTCTGAATTTTTCTATATTTTTGTAACTTCAATTTTTGACCAGTGCTTTCACTACATTCTGTCATTGTTTTCAGTCTCTCGATTCTGACCTTTTCTGTTTTGCGCTCTAAATCTTCAGTTGGTGCACCAGCATTATAATGGTGTAATGCTGGCTGCAGCTTTTTTTCAGACAATTTTCTTAATTAGAAATCAATTTTTCTGCTTGCCTTAACAAACTTCTTAATTTTTACTTTACTAACTAAATGGGTATTAGAACCCTTAATTGCTTCTTTTACTTTAATTCACACTATTTCATCATTTTTGGACTATTAAAGAGTGTCCAAGTCAAAGAATGTATCAGCAATGCATAGAATGAGTGCATTTGGTAGATTCACAAAAGCAGCAGCAAGAATGGAAATGAAAATACAAAACAAGCCATAGAATAAAGATATAATGTATCACCCATAATAAAAGTCATGCTTATGTAGGATGAGTCACAGAAAATAACAAATGTTAGAAAAATTACAAGAATCTAAAACTAGGAAACTAAGCATGCGAAAGCAATCAGAAATAATCCAATACACTACAGAAACCTGCTATTTATCACATTAGGTGATGCTTAAGAATATAATAAGAACAGTGAGATCAAATGCAATTAGCCATTGAAAGAAGAGGTCAAAGGTGGGGTTTTCAACAATACCCTGGAGTTTGAAAGCCAAAAATGTTTTTAACAATTTTATTACAAATGCACAAATCATTTATAGCAATATTTATGGCATGATATCATCTAAACCCCAAAACTAATCATCAAAAAGTGAAAGGCACATTTTTACAATTTTATTTTCAATGTCAGATCACATCCAGTGCCCATGGATGATGTAATAAGTCAAGTCAAGTTGGGAAACATGCACTGGTGCAGTGCATTGCCACATGCACTACACGATGAAATAACTTGGGATCCCAGTTGGCAACCCCCCAGGCAGACACACAGTCCAGCCCCACTCTCCAGGAAAGACCCTCTATCTGCCGCAGCCAGGTGTTAACTGGGCGACCCCTTGGTTTGGTCCAGCCACTTGGGTCCCCAACAATGAGGATCTTACGAGCTGGGTCACCCTCAGGAAAATGCGCCACATGGCCGTAGTGAGTAACTGATGCTCCCTAACAATGCAGGTAATGTGCCTCATTCGGGACTCCATGAGCAACCGCTCATTCGACACAAAGTCAAACCAATAGTACCCAAGGATTTTCCGGAAAGAAACAGTACCAAAGGAGTCCAGTCTTCGTCTCAGGTCATTGGATAGTGTCCATGTCTCGCAATAGCATGACAGGAAGCACCAGGGGCCTCATGTATAAATGGTGTGTATGCACAAAAATGTTGCATAAGAATGTTTCCATGTTCAAATCGCGATGTCTAAAACCTAAACTTGGCGTAAAGCCACGCACATTTCCACGGTAGCTCATACCCTGTCATATGCAAGTTCTGCGCTCGGTTTTGCCGACTGGTGGAACCCAGCGTCAAAGCAGTACTACTGTTTCTGTGTGGTTTTCTTTTCTTTTCTAGATCCACATCCCTGACGCGGCTTTATAAATACACTGAAATTAACCTCATACTGTTTATTAGTTTAATGCATATGATTGTAATTAACCTGTAACAATATAATAGTCCACAGAATGGTCAAACTATTCCAAATACCACAACTGCTTAGCATTGTTACTCTCACTGCACCTTCTTCTTCTTTCAGCTGCTCCCGTTAGGGGCTGCCACAGCGGATCATCTTTTTCCATATTACTCTCATTACACCATTCAGAGTATTTATATCACTGTATCTGAGTGTGAATCACAACTGTACAGCAGCTGTTCGGAAAGAGAATTATCGGTATACAGCATCAAGCACACGCTGCCTCAGCCATGCAGTCTATTGAACTGCACTCATACGGCAAACGCTTCAGAGCCTTTCCTCGCAATTCAGAAACAGTTTCATCCCAAGAACTATAAACATACTCAATCAGTCCATCAACTGCTCCTTTTAGAAATGTTTGTACTTATAAGTTCAATTACCTCACTGTAAACTTGCGATACAGTTATAATATTGCACAACCTGAGCCACTTTATAAAGCGTGTATTTACATATGGTGACGATATCATTTTTAAGATGAAATACAGCAAAAAAAAGTTTATTATATTATACAGATAAAACTTTAGCTTCATTTAAATAACATACATTGTTAATAATTAAACATGTGAGGACACGGTGCTGCAGCGTAGCTAGCCGCTGGCGCTCCGTTCACGGATTGTTCCTGCCTCGCACTGTATTCTTGCTGGTGCTGACGCGACACTGGAAGGAAAGATGGATAGAATAATTAAACACGTACTACGAAGATATTTCAATGTTCCTTAAAAGTTTTGAAAAATCGCCGTTCTAAGCTTACAGATGGCTTAACGTCTATTACAGAGCTGATTGTATGGCGATTGGATATTTGGAGAAAGAAAAGTAAGGACAGGAATTGGAGGTTAGTACGTTTGAAAGAGACAGTACTGCTACAATAAAGTATTTCATCGAAGGTCGTGCATGGCGCAGCAAGCATCTTGCGTGAGACATGAACAATCACTGCGCCACCGTGTTCCCATGTTTAATAACATGCTTTAACTCCTATCATATATGTGATATCATTTTCATGATATCTCAGTATTTTAATTATTCAGAGAGCTGTAATATCACGAATGTAATGGATTCTGTGTCCAGGCAGAGGATGAGAAAGCCAGGAAGCACGTAGTGATTCACACACTTAGAGCACATAGAAGATCAAATACAAAACAAAGCATTTAACGTGCTACTTTAGTTACGATGGGATTTGAGAAACTAGTAAATTAAACAATTTTAAGATGAAGTTTATGATTGAGTTTAATGACAAAATAAACTATGTGATTAAAGTGGAAATTTCGAGATTAAAGTTGACATTTCGTGCTTTTTTCCTACTATGTGCCTTTTTTTTTTCTCTGTACCCTAATAAGCTTTCATATGAAACTCAGACGGTAGGCTACAACTCGACTTTTCATGGCGACTTTGATATCTGACAACTTCTTTTTTATTTCAGGCACTGTGTGACTTTGTGAACTTGAGCTTTTGATTTTCTCCGACACGGTATGTCACTCGATCAACTTCCTTTTGTTGTTTATACCACTGTTTAAACCAACAAATAAGTTTTTCCTTGCCTCCACTTGGTATTCGCTGAAATTCTATTTTCCCTCGTACTTTTGCCATTGCCTTTTCATAGAACACTGAGCTTAAGGGCTATTTATATTGATTTACATATTCAAAGAGCCGTAATTCTGGGAGGAGTTTGGGGAGTGGCAGCAGGCGTGTGCACATGCATTAATTTTTATGCTGACCGGGATTTATGTAGTAGAAGAACATGGAAGCTGGTGTTCGCAAAGATTTATGCATCTGGATTTTTTTGTGCGTCACGTTATAGTGCGAATTCTACACACGGCATTATGCATTAGGCCCCAGGACTCTAAAGACTTGGACCTTCGTCTTTTTGCATAGATATCGGGAGTGCCACACACCCCTTTCCAGCGACCTGATGACCCCCCATACTCTCCCATTCCATCTACTGACTTCACAGGAAGAGTCACCAGAGACATGAATGTCACTGCCAAGTTAAGTAGACCTCTCAACAAGGTCGACACTCTCTCCGCAAACAGACACACTGCTGATGGCTGTGCCCAAGAGGTCATCAAAGGCCTGGATCTTGGTTTTTACCTAGGACATTCGCAAGCCCAGACACTCAGCCGCAGATCAGATCATAGCCTCCATTGACTGACTGCTGACGATGCTGTGATCGATGTAATAGCATGAATAAAACAGTCAGGTGAGATATAGATCCCAGCTTGCATTGATTATGAAGAGGGAGTAAGAGTGGTAAGGCAGGAGAGTGCTGGGACAACCAATGATCTTAGCTAAATAGATTAAGGGTGTACAGCAAGCGTGTTGTTTTGGTGGAGTCTCCTGTGTCTCTGTATGCAGGAGTGGAAGGGATTGTTGCAGGGGCTGACTGAAAGTAAAGGTACCGGCGGAATTACGTGAAAATTAAAGTGCTTATCACAATACAGCAAAAATACTATACACAGTTTTACAATAGGAGTCTAAAAGCAGAAATTAAACCTTATGAAAAAGAAACTGGAGACCTTGTGGACTCATCACCACTCAATGCTATGTAGTACACAGAAGGGAATAGAGAGGCTAATAACATGTTTGATTATGCTTAATCTGTATAATGCAATTATGAAGCTACATCCAAAAGGCTATACTTTATGCCAGTTGTTCTCAACCTGTGGGGCGGGCCCCCCTAGGGGGGCGCGAAGTAACAAAAAGGGGGGCGCGAAGATAGGAAAAAAAGAAAACAAGAATCAAAAATATGAAAAAACCATCTGTTGAAACCAAAACAAATTAACTTAAACTACATTCTGATACTAGAATAATAAATATAGAGTTAGATAAATGTCGATAAAAGTTAAGTAGGTATAATAAAATATGCATCTACATTTCAAAAAAATTGTTGGGGGGGGGCGCAATTAAAACTGTTACGAAAACTCGGGGTCGCAAATACTTAAGGGTTGAGAAACGCTGCTTTATGCAGTCTTAGTCTCTTTGTTAAAAGAGGAAGAAAATCACTAGGGAAACACTAGAGAACGCTGACTAGACTGATTCAAGGACAATGATCTAGAAAATTAACACGAGACTGACATTTTAAAATGAAACATACAAAAAAGCAATTAAGAGAATACATAAAAAGGTCTTTAAGATTAGAAATGAATCAGTAAAGTTAATGCCAGATGTTACTTTAAAACAAGTTCTTCAAAAGAGACACTGGCACAGGTGAAAACTGATCAATGTAAATTGTACACAAATGTGATTAAATACTTTTGTCAAATAAGGAACTGGAGTAAAATGAAACAGGGTATCCAGCGGTGCAGATGAAAGTGGCACCAGTGGGATGTTCAACTTTTGACTTCATTTGAACAATTTACATGAAAATGAATGGAACAACTATGATGAACTGAAAGCCTTGTTCTGGTCAAAGCTTTGATGTTCAACATATGTCTTAAATTGGTATTCATATTTTAAACCATTCTGATTAATGAATAAGTAAATTCTTACAATTAACAAGTGTGCCACTTTTTGTGCTTGCCTGGTAAGCGGGTCAACAATCACAATGACATCAAAATAAACCTCATCTTCCCGTGGTGCCTGATGTATCACACTGCAAGAGACATAACAGAAACACAAGTGAGTTACTTTATAAAAAGCAACATGCAGAAAACGACTGAGTAAGTGATCCAAACTTTTGTACAGCTTCTCAGCCAATAGCAAATACAAACAAACAACATATGGAACATTTAGAATACAGAGATGAAACTGAAAGATGACAAGTGCATAAGTCAAACATTACAACTTGGTTACAACTGAAGTTTTCACAGCTGATTAAGATTATACTAATAATTAATGATTACAATGGTGTGTTTCATCCACCACCTTTTTCATTTAATGGACTCACTTTGTCCAACTAACTGTTACAGATACAATAATCTATCCTGGTAACACCGAGTACAAGACAAGAACTGACGGAAAATGTGCTACCATCAAAATTAAAATGCTATCAATTTCTTACCTTAGCTTATTTCTGATAAATTGGACATCCCTTCTGGTATCTTCCCGGGGTAAGGATGTTAGAAGTGCATCAACTTTCATGACCAAATCACTGGCTCTGTGAAAAAATATTTATTTTCAGATAAACAGCACCTATGTAATTTTTTTTCAGCTGTGAAAACGAAGCAGAATATTTCTGAAAAACAAGCATGCAACTGTCATGTTCAAGGAAAACTAAGAGGTCTGTATTATAGAGAGGCAGAAACTGAGCATGGTCTTTTTTAGGGCTTAAAATGACAACAGTCAAAATCATTTGCAAAAGTCAGTATATAATACTTCAGATCATTTGCCAAGTACAGGGAGTACAATAAGTTTAACAATAAAAGTAAATCAAGACCAGAATCAGTAACCAAATTATTTGTTTGATCAAGGGCAAGTCCCTGGCTAAGTCTTTCCTTTAACTTGAAATTGTTTAATGGGTATTGGTAGCTTTTACCACACTAGTACCACACACATCATGTGCCTGAATTCAATACTCCACAACGGGGGCACCCTTGAAAAGCGAGTACTGTACAAACTAAATAGTAATAAAACTAATTTGATTGTCCAAATTGTAATTAAAATATAAAACAATACAAATAAAAATTAATAACATAATGGTGAGCAAATGCTATAAATAAATTGTATTACACATTCCTGACAGCAACTAGCACATTTGCTGATTGTGATTTGAAATTATGCAGCAGGAAGCCAAAAAAATGCATAAAATAATACCCATTACTATCTATAACAAACCCAATGATTATTTTTGCATTTTACAAAGTTTAACTATACTGTTACATTCATTAAGTACTCTATTTTAATGTTCACATTTCACAAAGATTTCAATAAAGTGGCACAAGGAAATTAAAGTTAACCAGGGCAATAACTGAGATCTTAAAACAGAAATCAATAAGTATATTTTAACAAATAGGATAAGTATGAGCTTAAAAACTACTCCGCCTTCTTGCTAATGGCAATGCTGTGTCAGCATTTATGAAGCAAATTAACAAAACTTTGTCAAAACTTTCCCAGTAGGTAATGGTAAGTGGTAGATGAGCAGAATGGTCTTTTCTCTACACATTCTTATCCTCCAGTTATGAAATAACAGTAGACTTAAGAGATATTACAAACACTTTCCAGTATTACAAGGTCTTTTCACTTGTGCAGAATTGATGGCTTTTTGTGCTCCTGTTCATTTGTTTTTTGTCCAACTCTGATCTGCCTTTCCTTGTTAAGATCTTTTGCTTGCAGAGCTTGAAGTTTGAACACCTTTTGCCCAGGTACCCATGCCTTTAAAAGTAAATGAATGCCCAGAAGTGCATTTGATGGGGGTTTTAGGCAATTTTTCCTGTAGCAAAAGTAGGGTTACTCTTAGCCCACAAAGAGATCCTGGGACCCTGTACCTTTAGTACAGATTACATCTTGCCTGAAGAAGGGGCCTGAGTTGCCTCGAAAGCTTGCATATTGTAATCTTTTTAAGTCACCCAATAAAATGTGTCATTTTGCTTGACTTCACAGTACATTCATAATCATAAACATGGTACAACAACCTAGTACTATATTCATAGTAGTAGTAATACATATCTCAGGGAGAAATTTGGGGGTTAATAGAATATTATTATTCCAAATTCAATAATAAAAACGTATAAGGACAGTGGAAATAAAGTTTCAGTTTTAACTACTTATATACTTACAGAGGGTTTATTTCCCACTGAAGCGCCAAGGTCCATGCTTGATTGCCTTATTGACATAAGGAGTTGAGTGGCATTAAATTTTCGAAATTTTAATGAGAACAAGACAGAAGTCATGCTATTTAGACCCAAGAGGGACCCCCTGCATCGACTTTTCCACTGTGGCTCAATTTGAGAAATCCATGATCACAAATTTAGGTGTGAAAATGGATTCCACTTTAAAACTTGATAGCCATGTAAATGTAGTGGTAAAATCTTGCTTTTTTCAGTTGAGGCAGCTGTCAAAAATCAAGCCTGCTTTGTCTAAGTGCAACCATGAAACAGTGATACATGCTTTTATAACATCCCGTCTAGATTACTGCAATGCGCCTCTTTTTGGAATTAGGAAGGCCTCCATTGCTCGCCTACCGCTGGGGCAAAACGCTGCTGCTTGATTTTTAATTGACACAAGAAAGCAGGAGCATGTTACCCCGATTTCGGCTTCCCTTCACTGGCTTCCAATTCGTTTTCAAATCCATTTTAAGATCCATGAATTTGTTTTTAAATCTTTTAATGTTTTTGCCACACTTTATTTGTCGGAACTGCTGCACCCTTATGTACCATCTCGCTCTCTCAGGTCAGCAGATCAGATGCTTTTACGTGTTCCCAAGGCAGGATGCAAACTCTGAGGTGATTGAGCTTTTTCAGTTGCAGCCCCAACACTCTGGAACGATTTGCCGTTGCACGTTAGGCAGGCTCCTTCGCTAGCTGTCTTTAAATCCCATTTAAAAACACATTTTTACTCTCTGGCTTTTAACCCAGTATGATATGCTGGCTATCTGTATACTTTTTATTAAGAATCTTTTCAGTTCTTATGTGTTTATTTGTTTCTGTTTCATTTACACTTTGATTTTGTGTGTCTGATATGTTGGGTTTTCTTTTTTTATTGTACAGCACTTTGGTCAGCCTTGATGTTGCTTTTAAAGTGCTTTATAAATAAATAAATAAATGTTCTTCCCACACTAATCCCTGTCTTGAATAATAACTGTGCCATTTTTGTTTACTTTTTGACTCCTTAGTCCTATCTTGGTGCAGAGGGCTGTTACGAGGGCCTTCCTATCACTCAGTCTACCCAATCAAATTATCAGTAGCACCAGGAGTATAGAAGTATGACAACACAGTACAAAGTAATGAAAAGCCATCTTGTCAATAACCATAATGATTAAATGTAAATGCTACCACAGATGAATAATTTGGCAAAACAGACAGGTATGCAGGATTCTTAAATTTCTGGACCATGAGCTTTATGGTAATTCAGAAAGGAAAGGGCTTTGCCACTTTTTGTTCCTATGCACATTCATGACTCAGGAAGCCCTCCTACTCCTTGATCCAATTTAGCTCTGCACTATGTGACACTACATAAATCATTGGCAGAGATAGCGCTTATTTACTTCCTAAGTATTCAGGTGTTCACCAAAATTGCTTAAGTCTGCCTAGATAAAAGCAATAATGAATCACTCTGCTACTGCAGGCCAATAATAATGAGACTGGTGAGCATTTACATTAAAAAGAATTACTGCTGACCTATGGTCATTTTGGTCATATAAAACATATTGAAGACTGTGACTTTGTTGTTAATGTTACTAAGCATAAAAGTGCTATTATTACAAAATTACAGAGCAAATATAAAAAAAAGTGGAAAAAAAGTCAAAACATATGTCCCTTAATATATTACTGCAGAAATCACCTAAGAGGATTAATGTAACATTACTTTCAAGAAATGCAGCTCACAACAAAGAGAAAATAAAAAGGAAGACAAATATGACTTTAAAAGGAAATTGAAAGCAACAAATCCCATGCTAAATATACATACTGTTTTCCTTTAATTCCCATCTGCTTTACTCTTAGTCTGATGTTCTCTGCAGAACCATCAAAGGATACCTTTTCCAAGAGGTGAAAATCTTCAGGGTCAAAATCCTTATTTTCATTCAAAGGTCCCAAGACCTAGTAGTAACAAAGAGACAATTTAGAAACTCCAAAATAAATTGCATTTGATATGTAGGTATGACTGTTTTATTTATTCATTATGTGTTTTCAGCTTGGTATCGTACACTTAATAAGGCTATTCAATTCAATTTATTTCTATGTAGCATGCTTCCCAACAGACAGGATCAGAGCACTGTACAATTATCAAACTAACACATTTAAAACAAATTGTAAATTGCTATTGGTGTCATTATGTATACAGTAAATTCACACAGTATATACAGAAATATACTGCACATTGCTTCTACATCTTCCAGTTTTTCATGTTTTTATGACTCAGTTGTACTATAAATAAAATGCGTTCTCTTCAAGGCTTTTTTCTCTTCTTTTTTATTCTTCCTTTTTTAGTTGACTTGAACACTTAACGAATGTATTCTTACATTCAACAACTGTTCCACATTTGATGTTGCCTTAACTTAAAAACAGAGACAGATGGAGTATCTTGCATATTACCAGCTCTGTTTTTTAGGGCTCGGCAGTTAAATGGTCCGTCTCCTGCAGCAGTATTTTATTTATTTTGGGAATAAAATGATGCATAGTCTAGAATATAGAGTATGCATTAAAGAATTCTCTAAAATAAATGGAGGCAAATCCATTCACAATTTTATATGTCAGATGATATACTTAGAAATTAGTACTAAATGTAACTTAAAGCCAAATTCTGCAGTATCACTTCATACTTTCTAAATCTAGATATGATCCATATCATAACATTCTCAACCATCATATTTCAGTTTGGGGATGTTGGGTGGGTCAGTGACTATCCTGACAGAAATGGATGCAAGGTGGGTATCAGCATTGCACAGGGCATCGATCCATAGCTTGGCCCACTCACTTACTCACTCACACAGAGTGAAATTCATCTCATTTTCTGAAACCACTTTTCCTGATGAGGGTCGAGAAATCCTGTAGAAAAACCCACACACACATGGGATGAAAGGACAATTTCCATATAAACAGTGATTGGCTATACTGGATGTTGGATCAGTGAAGAAGTGGCAATAACCACTGCACCACCATATCATCTGAAAAAGCAATAGATCTCTTAGCAGATTTTCAATAACCATCATTGCAGTTGTACTAATACTTTGAAAAATATTCTGAAAACTACTTAATACAATTGCTTGGCAGTATGGAATGCTAGGCAGGAACGGGGTGTCCGTCCACTACAATACCCACTCATACATACTACAATCAACAAAAAGGCAAACAGTGCCCTAGGTGCAGTGCTTCGTGTCTTCAATAAATAAATCTGTAAAAACAGTGTCAATGTAAAAGAAGTTAAAATCAAGAAATAAATTCAATAAATGGATAGCTAAAACCCAGAATAAAATCAGTTGCCCTACTCTGCTCTCCCCTTCTTTCTCGTCCTCAGTTTTTCTTCCTCATTTTTCTTTTTCATTCTTCCTTTTTAAAATCTTTCTTACCTCCTCTGACTCCTTTTTATAGTTCTGTGAGCATTGGTGCCTCCTGAATGAGCCGCAGAGAACTAATGACGGATGGATATGCCGATTGCCCTAACGCATGTGAACGAGCAATCAGACAATTTCTCCAACTAAGCACTCCACATGGCTTGTCTCACACACATCAACACTCACAAAGTGTGAACAATACTATTTTCCAAAATCCTGCCCTGCTCCAGTCCACAGAACACGCAACAGACCTTGGACACATTTCACCACATGCATGCACCAACACTCATAACCACAGAGGGAGAAACCAAGAATTGTTAATCAGCTTATTATTTGTTTTGATGCGTTAGAAATCTGAATAAATTATATCCATTTATCTTCAGAAACTAGCTTTCCTATTACTGGAATGTGCATGAGCAAAGCCTATCCCAGAAGCATCAAGTGTAAGTTTGCCCAGGACAGGAAGGCCAGTCTACTGCAGAGTACAAGTTCACAAAGATTATTACAGGATCAAACTGGAGTCAGCAATTAGTTCATGTCTTTGGAATGTAAAAGGAAACCAGAAAATGGCTAAATGTAATAAAGTGACACATACATACTATTAATACAACTTGCATTAGGTAATTTAACTCATTACTATTACTTAATGAAGTTTTTATTACATTCAGTCCACTTATTACACACAGTACCTTAATTTACAGAAACCACAAAATACCAGAAGCACAGATATTCCAAGTTCTTTCCTCCTCCTGCCACTCTTCCCGGTGAGCTTTATCTTTGCCCCCTGATGCTGACTCCCTGTGTAAGGCAGTCAAACCAGACCAGGGAGTATCTGGTACTAGGGCAGAGGCTGATGGAAGCACTTTCAGATCAAGCACAAGTCTGAGAGAGTACAGACTATGAATCCCTATAGTACCCCCTTGTGGCACCCACAGAATCCACAGCACTACAGTTCCCAGCATACCCTGTGGGTGTCCATATGGGTACTGAGGCTCACGGATGCTGCTATGTAATGTATTGGGGAAGCTGATCATCTGAGGCGATTGCATATCATTCTCTCCATTATAATGGCCTCCTGGCTGGGAAAAGATCTTTGTCCACTGCAGCCAGGACACTAGCGAACATACTTCTGCAAGGGGTCATCTCCTGTCTCTCTCTTGGTCAAGGCAGGATGTTCCTTTCATCTTGTTTTCATCTTCTGCCTCTGACAGGCCGGCCTACCAAGCAGGTAAGCAACCTTTCCCCATTCTGTCTGGAATGCCCACCCACGAGCACCATCAATCACAAATGACCATCAGTTAAATTAGGCCAGTAATATTATATGAACATTGAGAGAAAGCTAATAAGATACTAGCTAATACAATACATAGAAAAAAGGTCCATAATGCTAAAGCTGAAACTAATAATGCTGTCAGAACCAAAGTTTTTGAACATATAGGAATAAGCAGTCATGCATATTAAAATGTTTTACTCATTAGAATATAAGAAAAATAACACCCTAATTGAAATTTTTTATCAAGTTCAGAATACAAAAAAAATAGAAGAATCATGTAAATTAGAGACTTTGTTAGAAGTAGTTAGGCTAACTTTTCTAATATGATCAAAATGATACATTTTAAACAACATTAAGAACTGGACCTTTCAATTAGATTGTCATAAAATAAATGGAAGGTATCCCCAGATAAAATACATTTATCCTTAGCAGTGTTTAAAGTAGACCGGAATGCCTTATGTTTTTGCTGTTGAGTACCGACACGCTTAGATGCTTACTGGCAAGGTTTTCTAGCGTACCAGTTCATCTGTTTCACTCCATCAATCTCCAGTCCCTGTACACATCACTGGAATCTCCAAAAGGGATCTACCGCCACATTCCAGCCACAAAAAAAAAAGCCAAAGCTACACAGGAATGGATTAAAAACAACAATGTTAATTTTCTGGAATGGACAATTCAAAGGCCAGTTCTCAATCCAGTTGAGAATTTGTGACCTGACTTGAAAAGGGCTTTTCATTTACAACCCTCATGTAGCCTGAGAGAGTTTGAGCAGTTTTGAAAAGAAAAATGTGAAAAACTGCAGTTTCCAGATGTGATAGAGACCAGACCACACAGACATAGGGTTGTCATGACTGCCAATGGTGCATCTACTAAAAATTGAGTTGAAGAGAGTGAAAATTTAAATGATAAAATATTTTCTGGTTTATATTTGTAATAATTTAGATCACTTCAGAGAGACTTTTTTCACATTGACATTAAATGGTGTTTTTCTGTTGATCATTGTCAAAAAAGTCAGATTAAATCCACTGTTATTCAATGTTGCATAATACAAACCCAAATCAGAAAAAGTTGGGACAGTGTGGAAAATGTGAATAAAAAAATAAAGCAAGATAATTCATGTCTTTTTTGGTCAACATCATTTGATTTGTAAATAAACATCCATTCTTGCCATTCAGGCTTGTAACACATTCCAAAAAAAGTTGGGATGGGGGCAATTCAGGGGTAGTAATGAGGTATAATAACTAAATAATGATGTGATTTGAAACTGGTGATGTTAACAGGTGATTGCAATCATGATTCGGTACAAAAGCAGCATCGAGGAAAGGCCTACTCCTTTAGGAGCAAAGATGGACAGAGGATCAGCAGTTTGCCACCAAGTGCGGGCAAAAATCTTTGAAATGATGAAGAAAAACGTTTCTCAAAGACAGATAGGAAGAGATTTGGGCATTTCTCCCTCTACAGTGTATAACACAGTGAAAAGAATCGGGGAATCTGGAGAAATTACCGTGCGCAAAGGCCAAGGGCGCAAGCCTAAACTGAATGGCCGTGATCTCCGAGCCCTCAGACGGCACTGCATTAAAAACCGTCATTCATCAATAAATGATATAACTGCGTGGGCTCAGGACTACTTCAGGAAGTCACTCTCAAGCACTACAGTACGTAGTTACATTAGGAAATGCCAACTAAAACTGGACTGTGCCAAAAGGAAGCCCTACATAAATAGTGTCCAGAAGCGCCGTCGACTTCTCTGGGCTTGAAGGCATCTGGGATGGTCCACTGTGCAGTGGAAACGTGTATTGTGGTCAGACGAATCGGTTTTTCACATCTTTTTTGGAAGAAATGGACGCCGTGTGCTGTGGACCAAAGAGGTAAAGGACCATCCAGACTGTTACCAGATACAAGTCCAAAAGCCAGGGTCTGTCAGTGTCTTCGGCAAAGGTAACTTGCACTTCTGCGATGGCACCATCAATGCTGAGAAGTATATCTCAAGTTTTGGAGGAACAAATGCTGCCTTCAAGACGACGTCTTTTCCAGGGACGCCCATGCTTATTTCAGCAAGACAATGCCAAACCACATACTGCGCGCATAACAAAGGCATGGCTGCGTAAGAAGAGGGTGCGGATGCTTGACTGGCCTGCCTGCAGCCCTGATTTGTCTCCTATAGAGAATGTTTGGCGCATTTTGAAACGAAAAATGCGTCAACGAAGACCCCATACAGTTGTGCACCTAAAACGTTGTTTGCAGGAATAATGGGACAAATTAACACCTGCAACACTTAGTCACTTGATTTCCTCAATGCCTAAACGTCTTTTAAGTGTTGTTAAAAGACAGGGGAACTGTACAAAGTGGTAAATGCTGTACTCTCACAACTTTTTTTGAAATGTGTTGCAAGCCTGAATGGCAAGAATGGATATTTATTTACAAATCAAATGATGTTGACAAAAAAAAAACATGAATTATTTTGTGTTCATACTGTCTGCAATGAAATAAAATTTGAGGAGAATTTATAACTTGCTTTTTTCTTTTTTTATTCACATTTTAGACACTGTCCAAACTTTTTCTGATTTAGGGTTGTAATAAAATGCGAAAAACTCCAAGTGTGAATGCTTTATAAGCATTGTAAGACTACAGTGGTTTGTAGTACATAGATTTTGTCTGTTTAGGCTATTTCACATACAGCTGAACTGCCATCCTCAGAAATCAAAATGTGAATAAATCTTCAGATCAATCTGCAAAAATGAGTGTATTAGAGTAATAATGTACCATTATGTGTTATGAGTATACAAGAATAAATTAATAATGTGATAAATACTGCACTCCAGGCCTTAAATAGGACAAATTAATTGAGATTAATAACAACAATGCTAAATTTGATGCATTTATAAGGGTACTAGAGCTGCATTTTCATTAGTTTCATTATGCAGAATTAAATTAAAACTATGATCAAGGCTCTTCTGGGAAAAAAAGTGAATGTGCAGTAGTTTATCTATATAGACAAAAGCATTAACAGTGAGATTTACTGGAATGGAGCTGTGTTACCCTGCCTAAGAGGTGTAAAAAATTGTCAGAATCAACTGTGCATTGTTTGGGTGGGTTTTGCAATATTTTAAATATTTATTTTTGAATGTTGTCAATTTTGTTTATACTTTGGCAATTGTGGTATTGGCAGAATACTGTATTATTGAAAGTGTCATTTAGAGTGTTTTTGCTAAGCCAGTGCACACTAAAAATATGAACATTCTGGCATGTGATGTCATGGGCAATGCTTTATTAATATATAGCAAGAATAGCAGCACTGAAAGGACTTTTTCAGAAATAAAGGTAAGGCAATCCTCTTTCAGCTTTGGGCAAAATATGAAGATACATAAATATAAGGATTCAGGAAAAAATAAAGAATATCCAGGATGAGTTTTATTTTTTGAAAAGTGCAGAACAAATCTAGCACAGATAAACATATTAGTCCTCAGTGAATAAGGAAACTAAGAGAAACTTTATTTGGTTTTAGTATATTGGTTTTGCACTTGATGTTCCTCAGTTGACAAATTTAGACTCTCTGTCTGGATGCCTTAATGTAGACTGTTCGCCCCTTTGGCCTTACTAATTAAAACTTTCTAAATAAATTAATAACTAGTTACATGTAAACAGCAATTACAGCGTTTTATTTTATTTTTCCAACCATCTAGACGATTACGTAAGTGTTGAATGTAAACACTGAGGATTCAGAGGTTATATTTTCATCATCACGTGTGGCTGTTGACACACCTCAAGAAGATACCTTATATTTCCAGGTGCCAGTACTAATAAAAGTGTTTAGTAACTAGTAAGTGCTATAGAAGAATGATAGCATACTCAGTGGAGACAGCAAAAGCCTATTTTAGAGATTTCCTCTAATATTATCAGTATACATACAGTAGATAGTACAACAACAACTGGAACATCTGCGGTAATCTAAAAGTTCTGGCACAGCTAATAGGAAGTAAGCTCAGATAAACTAAACCCTGTTTTTTCGTTTGTATGTGGGGCAGCCATGCCAGGGAATCTCATTACATTAAAGAGAATTGCTTCTCCATAGCCATCTGGTTCCAGGGCAGAACAACTGTGGCATATAAACCACTTGTTGACCCAACAAAGATATTTTTGCATCCCATTCAAATAAAACTTGGACTGATAAAAAATTTGTTAAAGGAATGAACAAGGAAGGTGAAGGATTTCAATATTTGAGAAAGAAGTTTCTGTGAGTAATGAACATCAAGATTAAGGAAGGCATTTTTGTTGGTCCACAAATCAGACTCATCATCAATGAGAAGCTGTTCAAAGATCTGCTAGTAGGGCCAGAAGAAATCAGATGGAAGACATTTTAGGATGTTATTGAGAATTTTCTTGGCAACTATAGAGTACCAAACAGCATAAAGCTCGCTGAGAACATGCTTCAAGCATACAAAAAAATGAAGTGCTACACAAGTGCCTTCAATTTTCTGCACTCACACTTCAACTTCTTCCTTGCTAAACTTGGCACAGTCAGTGATGAACATGGTGAAAGGTTTCACCAGAACATAGCATAAAAGGGAAACTGATAATCAGATCAAATGAAATCCATTAATGCCGGCCAACTATTGTTGGGTACTAAAATGAGACACATTAAATCCAGAGTACAAACAAAATTTAGCAACAAAACAAACAAAACATTTTTAGTGCAGCATCATTAATCGATAAAACATGATAAATTCCATAAAAGTTAATTTTATGTTTTTTGATGCAGAAACAGTCAATCTGAAATTATACAGTACTTGTGTTCACCTTGAACTCAACTACTTTACATTGAAGCTTATGAACTCCTTATTTGTAAAACCTCAGAACATATTATCGTGCTCCTCTTTAGACTTTTTTTTGTAACACTAACAATTCAATCATCACATGTGGTTTTCTCAGAAACAATGAGGACAGAAAATGTGAAAGAGCTCACCATACACACAGGTACAGCACATCATTTACCTTCAGTAAGAGTAATTCTGTTGACTGCTTCCATTATTGTTAGGACATCATGACTCCAAATGACTCATCTTTCTTTACATAAGCTAAATATCTTTGTTGTTATCTAACTACTTGTACATTTCAAAATCATTAAGAAACTACTAATCACATTAAAATCCTTACATTTTTAGACTTCATACCATGTGTTTATACTTCTTGCCATATACAAAACTATAAGATACCTTAGGATTCTCATGGTTTGGCAAGACTCATTCAGCTTTGTGGTACCTATGCCTTATCACTGTTGGCCTGTGAGGCTACATCAATCCAAGCCTTCAAACTAAGGCTAGAAAAGGGTAAAACAGTATGTGGTCCCCGGCCGGGACGCCCAGGAGGACCAGAGGAGGGCTTGTACCTCCTCCAGACCGTGAGGGGGCGCCCGTCCTGGTTACGCTGGTGGCCTCGGGTAGGGGGCATGGAAGCCCAGCCCTGTAGGGGCCCGTGGCCACTGCCAGGCGGCGCCCCAGTGCCTGATTATCCCGGGAGCCCGGCACTTCCGCCACACCAGGAAGTGCCGGGGGGAAGACGACAGGGGACACCCGGACGGCTTCCGGGTGCGCAGCCGGCACTTCCGCCACACGGGGGTGTGTCCGCGGGAGATTGCCAGGAAGCAGCTGGAGCCCATCCGGGTTCCTATAAAAGGGGCCGCCTCCCTCCAGTCATTGGCGAGAGTCGGGAGGAAGCGGACAGAGCTGGAGAGAGGACAGGAGGCGGCCAAGAGAAAGGCAAAAGGACTGTGTGGCCTGGACTTTGGGGGATCGGTGCTGGAGGCACTGGGGTTGTGAGTGCACGTTATTTGTAAATATTATTGTAAATAAACGGTGTGTGGTGGAGCCAACGATGTCCGTCGGTCTGTGTCCGGGCCAGCGTTCACACAGTAATAGAAAGTTTGCTTGGCAACAACATATTTTAATATTTTACCCTTTTCCTGTTCTAAACTATTATGTTTAATTGTTCAACAAAATGTACTCTGTTTTTAATGCACCATAATGCAATAAAATCAGTGAGTGAAATGATTTACTGTTTACTCACAGCTAGAGTGCCCCAAGACTGAATGCATGCCTGGCCACCATCTCTGTTAAGCATACACATTCAACTTGTGTGGGCTTTCTCCAGATAATCTGATTACTTCCTGCATTCAAAATATTTTCAAGTTATTAAAATTTGAAGTTGATACTAAAGATGATAAAGCTTAATTTAAACAAATACAAATTCTTAGACACATAAAGTAAAATTATTCAATATAATTACCTAATGTACTGAGGCAGAGACCCAGAGAAAGGAGAAAGGTTTTACATTTGGATCGAAATCCAAATCCAAATTGAAGACCAACATTTTTTCTCTGGCTTTTTAATTAACGCGGCTTTACGTGTGAGTTTCCAAAGTGATGTTTCATGCTACTCATGGCATCAATCTTATATTAGAACTTTAAGGTACGAGCTTTGAGGAATGGCCGAAAAAGTTTTTAATCTTCTAAATTAATCTTTTAATTTCAGCTAACAGAGACACAGAGGTCACATATTCATTATTATTATCATCAACAGTTTAACGGCCATTTTCCAGGTCTACCCAATATGGCTGGATGTCATCCCAGATTTATGGAGGCGTGACCCATTTTTTTCACATACCCAACATCACCAACAACCATGTTTTCTTTTGCCTCCATCTTGACCTCATTCCCTCACTTCTGTTATTTTGATTTGATATACTTTATTAATCCCTGGGAGGAAATTGTTTTGTCACATGATCTTTGGGGGTCAGAATGCGGAGTCAGCCATTGTACAGCACCCTTGGAGCAATATTCAGGTTAAAGGCCTTGCTTAAGGGCCCAACAGAGTATGATCCCTATATTGCAGTAACAGGATTTGAACTGGCAACCTTCCAGATACCAGTGTAGATCCTTAGCCACAGAGCTTCTTCATCCAAACATCCTCTGCCTTTTGCTCCACATGTTTAAACCACCATGTCTGTTTCCCCCAAGCACAACACTTATCACCTTGTCTTTATCTTCACTTAGTATTAATCTTTTTCGTTCTCTGTGACACTCTATACATTCTATAGAGTGACACTCTATACATACAGTATACTGATCATTATCATCGATCACACACGGTATTGTGAATGTTTTTGCCAGAAAATTTACATTTACTTTATTTGGATTTATTTTTGTAGCTTTAGTGATACAGCTACAAATAAAACAAGAACACAAACAACATAAAATCACAGTCATTGTCATTCTGTAAAAGTAGTCAGACAATATGTTTAACAAAAACACAATCATTAGGTTATTTTAAAAGACTCTGAAGGTCAAGATGTGAAGTTCATGTATCTGTATGTACTATTATAAAACCTGAGACTACTCCTCCTGTCCTAAATGATTTACAGATGAAGGGGGTATGCTGGGTGTGATGGGTCACAAAGATTAAACAATAATTTTAAAACAATTGCACAGAACAACTGTATATGTTCCTGTTTCCGACAGTGATTGCCATTCCAAACTGTGAAGGAGAAGGCTAAAACATTAATGGTTTTTGTTTAATTTATTCCTGATGTCGTTATTTTAATATATATTAAATATATTAATATAAGGATCCAGAGTCATTATTGACAATCTTGAGGGCAAGGCAGGAACCAATCCAGGTTACAGTGCAGGTTACCCCATGGCACACTCAGGACTACACAATATCTTTTACTAATCACTAACCAACTTAGTCACACAATTCTGGGGTGTGGATGTAAATGAGAGTAATGCTTGAAAACTCACACAGACATGAAGAGAAAGTAAACAGTTCATTTGAACCCAGGGCTCTGGAGCTATGAGGCAGTAGCAAATATGACTGAGCCAATGGAGCGGCACAAATCTTACTTCAAACCCTTAAAAAAATGTAAGGTGTTTAATTCTTTGGGGTAATCAGTGGAGCCTAATGGCCTATTCCTTCCATAAATAATTTATAAGAAATTTTTTTGCCTTTATTGGAAAGAACACAATTAAAATATCTTTGCTTGTTTTAGAAAGCAAAACTATGCCTTTTACTTACACTTTTGTAACTGTGTACTGGAGTGTACTAACGCAAATGGACAGTTAAAAATCTTATTTTGTTCCCAGAGAGGAAAGGACCAGAGATGAAACTGGAAAAACAAAAACTAGAGACTAAATTGAAAATTATAAGAAAACTTAGCAAGACTGCAAAAGGTAATCCTCTAAACTGAATTTTTTAGAGAATATCCACGATCTTGCACAACTTGGAAGTGTACAATGCTGACCTATTGGGACAGTGACATCACGCATCACACAGGGTAGAAATGTTTATATATTAAAAAAAAAAAAAAACTCCACAGAATCATGGCACTGATGAAAAACAAAATGGTTTCGGTAATAGACAATAAGCAATAAAAGATTGTAGACATAATCAAGATGAAACTGAAAGTAAAAAAAACAAAACAATGACAGAAGCAGATTCTTCACACTAAAAAAAATAAATATCCAAAATCTATTGAAAATATATAACCTAACAAAAGTCTAATGTTCATTTGTTATCATGTATTTACGCCTGGTCAAAGTTATTTACGTCGTTGCTTATAGCTTAACTGTTCTGCAATTATTTTGCTCTTTAACTGTATTGTGTGTTTTGTGGCCATGCTGCTGCTTTGCAATAACGAGACCTGGGTTCACAATTTGGGTCCTCACTGCATGTCTGCATGTTCTCCACATGGCACCCTGTCCAGCGTTTGTCCCTGCCTTGTACACTATGCTAGCTGGAATAGGTTCCGGCACCCTCGCGATCCTGGTGTAGATTAAAGTTTGACCACTAAAAGATTGACTGAATATAAACCAAATACACAACAACCAGTTTTAATTCTGTTTATTAATAGGTCTCCTATCTACCTGTACATACTGTATATTGATTGTTTAACAACATCTGTATTGTCAAGCTGCAAAATAATTAGGTTTCCTAAGATGACTCTGCAGACTTGTATTTCTGACACATGCCCCAGGTTACTGACGACTCAAATTTAAGAATGTCTGTTGTGCTGCTGTTGTTTTCAAGTTTAAGTGCTAACCAAGTTAGCACACTGTACTTGTCTTTGAAATTACTCAGGAGAAATATAATCTTTAAAAGATTAATTATTTATAATACTATGTCCTACAGAATCCGAATAATTTACAAATGTCATATCTATTGGCATGTAGATAAATTTAGAGCAGCAGAAGAAGATTAGCCAGTTGATTTTATTACATGACCTTAGGACCTTTTTCCATATATTCATTATAAACTCAGAAAGATCAGATCACTGCATAGTTAAATGAATCAAATAATTAGGATCACTAATAGAAATGGATCATCTTCAATAAATCATTCAGTAAGAGAAATAACTAGTTTATATAGTAAGTGGCAATTCTATTATGTATACCAGTCATTCCCAATGAAAGGGTTATGGCTGGTATAAGGTTGCTAATAAAAAGAAACTAACATGTTTCGTACAGGACATCCTAATGTCCAAGAAGATACTATTAGGCAGATCACACTGGCAGTGTTGGAATGCAGAATGGGGAATGCCCTTCATGTGAGCTGAGTGTCTGAGTAGGCCAATAAGAAGGGATATCAGTATAAGACAAAAAGATGCACCAGTACAGCAGACAATGGAAAACATATAATGTTCCTCACAATGTGAGTAAACAAAAAATTACACAGAGGATGACAAGCAAAAGGTTGTAGGATTTCCTAGCCAACAGTTGAAAGCACATAAAAACTAGCAGGGGAAGCCTGGACCACAGTGTTTAATTAGTGGTGAGATAAGTTAAGAATAAGATAAGTTTCAAATCTATAATATATGAAAAGGTTTACCCTTTGCTTTGTCTTGTCTTTGGCCATTTTTGATATCTAATAAATAACTGATCTTAAAAAAAAAAAAAAAAACTATTACGTACAAGAAGCAAAGCTATCCTAAGAAGATGGGCAGATGGTGTTTGGGTGAGTGAGAGAAAGGATAAGGAATTTAAAGCTTACAAGACCCAGTCTCCTGCTTACCATAGGCAATGGTACATTTTCCCACATGTTCACCAGCATGTCTTGGTAAGTGTCCCAAGTTGGATTGGCTTAGAGTTGGGCAAAGTGAAGCCACATGGAATGAGCCATGGAAGATCAGAGTGGTGGCAGCTACATTGAAGAACCACTGAGGAGGGAGATAACCTCTAGTAAACCACATGTGAGGTAACAGGAGACAGTTGGGTTTTTTAAGCACCAGTTAGGCTGCCAGCACCAGTGATAAACTGTCAGCTGAAAAATGTCATAAAAATGAATCAATCAAAGGTAGATCTAACAACATATTATTTTGCTAAATGCTATAACCATCAAATGAGGGCATAAAAATCTATCTTAACACCAACACCAAATGCTCAGTGCCAAAAGCAGAAACATAAATAAATACTCCCATTTTTTACAATGGGAAAACCGCTAAATAATATTGTAGATAAGTAATTAACACGATTCATGATAATGATGATGACTACTTCAAAATGGTAAAATGTTCAACTTAAGCACACTTTAAATTTAATTGCAAAAAATAAACTAATGGGGTTCACTCCAATGGCCTTAAAAAGCTTTGCGGTGCCAGGCAAAAAGAAAATTTTACATACTTCAAAACAAATAATATTCTAGAAAAGAAACTGCATTTCATCATATAGAAAAGTACAAAAATGGATTATGACGACTAAGTTGAGTTTAACAGAAATATTTTAACAATACGTTAAGCTACTGAGGCGAGTTTTACTAATAGTTTACTTTCTGAACAACAGCACCATCTGCTGGGAAATAGGTTGGAGTAAGAGCTGCAGTGGCAAACTTGCCCTGAATGTAGAGATGCCAGTGAGTATAACTACCTTATCCTAAAACGTCTGTCTTTCTTATCTGAAAAATCTCATTTTGTTATACATAATGATGTGGTTCATGATAATGATGACAACTAATTCCATGACAAAAACATATAAAACGTCATACATCCATTAAATTGTGTCAAATAAAATCAACCAGTCACACACTTAAAAGGGCTCTTGCCTTCAAAACCCACAGTAGTATTCAAAAGTTCAGTATCCACATGCAGGGTGGAAGGGTTTGCAAGAACAATCTGGAAACAGGCTAGCAGAGTCAGGCTCAAAACAATTTCCACATACTTCAAAAAGAAATATTTTTCTACATAACAAATAACACTGAAAATACCATGAAAAACTGAAAAAAGTGGTTTCTGATAACTACGATGAGTTTGAGAGAAACATTTTAACAATATTATTCACTAATTAGATGATTTACTGTTTACAGTCATTTTTGCACAACAGCACCATCTTCTGGGGGATGGTGCCCCACTGCCCTTATTGCTGAAACACCACTGGCTAATTGCATCTCAGCACATATAATTACTATTAAGCATAGTGTACATTGGTGCAAGTACACTGAATGCTAAAGGACAGTAGCCGCTTTAGTGTTATCCACTTATGTACTTACCAGCAAATAATGTCTTAAATAATCCGAACATTAAGAAAGAACACAATTTTAAACAGCAAGATAAAAAAGAACAAAAAGAAAAAAGTGCTACGTAACATACATAAATACTTGCTTAATTCAGTAATGAATGATTTAGCATAACCCATTCATAATATGTGAACTGACACAAGAAAATGCAGAAACTGGGAAATATCAGTTTGCTTAACTAATAAAGGAATACCATTACAAGAAGAAATTGGTTAGGATGAAATCCTGCAGCAACCAATGGGGACGGAGGGAGGGGGGTAGTGGTGACTCGACTAGAGGGTGGAGATGTCAGGTCAGAATTTTTACATCTTTAAATCAGGACATTACTTGGTGCCTTTGAAAGAAGAAGACATCATTAAAAACCTTTGCCATCCTGCATAGTCAGTTTTCTCTTTCCTTCATTCTGGCAAACAGTACAGGTCCATTAGCATTCACACAACTATATTCAGAGACAGTTTCCATCTTTTATATAGTTAAAAAGAGACACCTATACTGACAATTGCATGAGTGTTTCTTGTGCCAATATTGTATTAATTCTTTGTTGCTGATACTACACCACTTTCACTGGTCCATTGCAGACATACAAAGTACAAATATCATAGTATCAAATGAAAATAAATTTGAAGGTACAGTTGTCTGAATAAATAACTGCTCTATGTTTGTGTCTCGTCCACAGTGAACCTAAACACTGAAGAAACAGCACTGGGCATCTCATGATAAGCACTACAGTTACTGCATTTTTATCAAGTTGCAGTCAGGCATGACAGAAGTCACACATTCTGTTTAATGTTTGCTTATGTGTTCCTATTTATTAACTATTACATGATACAGTATATGTAACTTTCTGCTTTACTAACCAATACAGATTTAATCTTCAATAGTAACCTTTCTGCCATCTTTATTCTAAAATCTATGCAATTTAAGAACTTGACCACAAGCACATTTGGACAGAATTAAATGACAAATCTAAATCAAATATTACAATCTGCATTTTCCTAGCTGCTTAATTATGTGCTGTGGTGAATCATACCAGAACTATCCCATGGTTATTTAATTAGCAAATTGTTACAATACATGATACAATGTATTCTACAGAAGTAAACTACATCATATGAAAATGGCAAGGTTAAAAAAATATGAAAAGACAAGGATGAGATAATGTGAGTAAAAGCCACACTTTTAAAATGCAGTAGTGATTATATGATATTCAGAACAAAAGACGTTCCATGAGCTGAGAATTGCATGGCAAGATACTTGGATAATAAGAAAGAGTCAGAAGATCCCAAGAGTCTGACAAGTTTAAATGAAGTCACAGACTGGTAGTAGTCACTAAAGGCTTCCTATGATATTAAATAATAGCAAGGCTATAATGTCAGTGGCTTTGACAATATATGCAAAATTTGGACAAAAGGTGCACATGTTTGTATCTTTGATACAACACGAGATCCTGAGACCACTAGAATGCTCTGTAGCACCCCAACCCCAGACACAACTGCACAGACACAAGTCTTGGATTCAATTACAACTTTTATTATAAAAAATACCTTATAAAAGGGGCTTTGACAGTGGCACAAACAATTCTCTCTCTTTCCACTCTTCCAGGTCAGCATATCCGTCCCTCCACACAGGTCTCTGGGAGTACTTCTGGTGTTAGGGCATACCCCGTTGGGAGTACCTTTGGGTCAAATAGGAGCCCCACAAAGTAGGGACTGTTAATCCCAGCAGCTTCCCCTGGTGGCCCCCATGGGTCTACAGATCCCAGCATGCCCTGTGGTATCCTTGTGGGAATCCTGCCCATCTAGCAAATCAGGGATACCTGTAGTCCTGACATGTTATTACCCTCTGTCCTTTCGTTACAATGGCATCCTGGCTGGGAATTTTTCTTCAGCGCATCACCTGCTGGGACGCCAGCATGCCCAATTCTGCACTGGCATCTTCTGCCACCCTCCTGGCTAATGCAGGGAACAGCCTACCACTCTTTCTGACCATTTGTCACATGGACCTTCCAGCCATGTAAAGAAAGGAAGTCCATTCTGCATGCAATCCATTACAATTCATATGCACATCCATGTACTTATAATGCATAAAAAATGCATTCAAGTTGTAAACTGTGAATTTACAGATGAAAACATAAGAACGTGCCCCTTTCCAAGCCAAAAATGTTTTTCTGAACTGATCTGTATCTTGGCATTAAAACATGCATTGATAATTTAAGACTATAGTACCACCACCTGAAATGTTTAATAATCCATCCTTCCATCTGCTTTGTATGTACAGCTGGAGCGTAACCATGAAGTAATGACTAGAGTGGAAGTCTACCTTAACACAAATGCATTTAAATGCATACATAAACACACTAATTAGAGTTTAGTGCAAAGCAGCAGGAAACCAGATGAAAATGTAAAGAAGTTCTGTGGAATTGGAGACGCATCACTGGATTATTAAAATGCAGGACGACTTACCCTGCCATTAGTCACGATTGCCATTTGACCAGGAAGTAAATGTAAAACATCTCGGCAAAACAACTGCTGAGATTTAATGAAATCTACTCCCAATGTGTTAAACTTCTTCTCAAAGGAGTTGCTATCCATTCCCTAAAAAATAGAAAAAAAATATTCAAAAATGAACATCAGTCAATAAAGACTAAAAAACTAAATAAACAAATTCCTAAACCTGTATCTCCCCAAAAATGTCTTTGGAAGTTATCTTCACTGAAGCTTTAACACTAGTTAAATGCAGTCAACAGTATGTTACTTAAACCATAATAGTTTTACTTAAGGTTAACTTTTTGGTCCTGGCAAAATTTACAATTTTTTGCCAAGCACTAAAACTATGCCAATTGTTTACAAATTCCAGTGTGTGTTTCCTGTTACCCACGCTCTTGAATTATGTCTGTTACAACAGTGAAAGTTCATAGTGATTTTAAAGATTTGGAAAAAAACACAAACTTACTTGTACAGGACAACTTTCTATTTGAGAAGGTATGGATGTGCAGGTTAAACTAGCAAAGCTTCTCCTCACTCTTGATTAATGCTTGATGAAGCTTTGGATGGTCTTTACATTCATTAAGGGTTCCTAACAGTTTCCTTCTACAAACTCTTGTGAAGCTTACTGTATATGGAAGGTGGATTTTTGTTTACATTTCTGTGCAGGGAGTATTTTAATATGGTTTAGATGATCCACACCAATGGTCGTTAATATATGCCACAAAAATTCTGAGTTATGTTGTCAACAGCCTTGTGTTTTTAACTAGACAAAACTAAATTCAAAAATAGAACAATAATTATAATTTTCAATAAATTCAGTCAAAATGATAGGGATCCTGGGACTCCTGAAGCCAAGCTGGGGAATGTTGCATGCCACTATGTGCCTGCTGACTAGATGGACCAAATAACCCGGTCTTGCTTAGTTCATATAGGCTCACAAACTTAAAGGTTAAGGGTGGGGGACATGGCGGATAGCAGTCAGGTGTCATGCATGAGTGGGACAGATCCAGGTACACTAGACAATAGCAAAGAAAAATGGCTAAAAGGTTGTGTAATGTAGCATCTATGGTAGGGTTTGCATGAACAGCATTGACTCTAGACTTTGATGTCCCCAATGAAAGGAGTCTGTTTTAACTTTGAAGTATTTAATGTTTTAATACTTTTGATTTTATGATGACCCACCATGACCAGGACACCATTAACTGGGGAAGAGTATTTCACTACACATAACCTTATGAAAAATAATGTATAATATGTACATATAAAATTTGATGCATGCATAATAAACACAATATGCAATAAACAAAATATATAAAATGCTAACAAACACTAATAATTAAACTCATCTACTGCTAAAATTTCAAAATGCTTAGTGAAACTCAGAAAATATTAAAAAGAAATGAGATGCAATGTAAGCTAAATAGTATTTTTCCAGGTTTAACTTCACATCACAGCTGCAAATTTTCCACGCATTCCCACTGTTTCTACATAAAAAAGTAACTCAATGTAACAGGATAAATCAATAATTATCTGCATTTTTATGATACTTTTCTTTGGGTTGGCTCAAAACTTTACCACTGTGACCACAGACATGTTTACTAATGTGCATGGGCAAAGGTGTATCGCCAACCCAAACAAAATAACAATGAAAGTGCAGATAATTATTGACTTACCCTTGTATTTATGCTTGATGCATTCTTCTATGTTAAAGTCAATAGTAACACACTCTAATACTAAAGTATTTTTTTTTTTGATTATTTGTAATTATCAATTGGGTCTATGGTAACTCAGCCACAGGGGATGCACAAGCAAATGTGTTTCTCTGTGCCAGACCCAAGTACGGATAAATGGGGAGGGTTACATCAGGAAGGGCACTCGATGAAAAATTTTGCCAGATCAATGTGCAGAAAACAATACAGATTTCCATGCTGGATCAGTTGAGGCCTGAGTTAACAATGGCTCCAACCAGTACTGTTAGCCAAAAGTGTGCTGCTGGAAATTGGGCTACTGTTGGCCTAAGAAGAAGAAGACGTGGGGGGAGGCGTGTCCGGAGGCAGGAGGAGAAGAGGAAGGTAAAGAGAGTGGAACTGAGGGTAGGAACTTTAAACGTTGGCAGTATGACTGATAAAGGGAGGGGGTTAGCTGATGTGATGGAGAAAAGGAAGGCTGATATATTGTGTATGCAAGAGACTAAATGCAAGGGGAGTAAGGCCAGGAGGATCAGAGGTTGATTCAAATTATTTTATCACGGTGCGGATGGGAGGAGAAATGGGGTAGGGGTTATTCTGAAGGAACAGTATGTCAAGAGTGTTTTGGAGGTGAAATGAGTGTCAGGCAGAGTTATGATGATGAATGTTGTTAGTGCATATGTCCAGCAAGTTGGGTGTGCGATGGATGAGAAAGAATGTTTGTGGAGTGAGTTGAATGAATTTATTGAGTGTACCCAAGGGGCAGAGAGTGGTGATTGAAGCACATTTCAATGAAGATGTTGGTGAAGGGAACAGAGCGGATGAGGAGGTGATTAGTACGTATGGTGTCCAGGATGATAGTGGATTTTGCGAAAAGGATGGACATGGATGTGGTAAATATATATTTTAAGAAGAGGGAGGAACGTAGGGTGACGTACAAGAGTGGTGGAAGATGCACACAGGCAAATTACATCCTATGCAGGAGGGTCAATCTAAGGGAGATTGAAGACTGCAAAGTGGTGTCAGGGCAAAGTAGTTAGGTAGCATAGAATGGTGGTCTGTAGGATGACGACAGAGATCAAGAGGAGGAGGAAAACCAAGGATCAAATGGTGGAAGTTGAAAAAGGAAGACTGCAAGGTTGAGTTCAGGAAGAAGGTAAGACAGGCACTGGGTGGTAGTAAAGCGTTGCTTGATAGCTGGGCAAATATAGCAGAAGTAGTAGGATGACAGCAAGAAGGGTACTTGGCGTGACATCTGGACAGAGGAAGGAGGAAAATGAAACTTGGTGGTGGAATGGGGAAGTGCACGAGAGCAGACAGAGGAAGAGGTTGGTGAAGAAGTGAGATAGTCAGAGAGATGCAGAAAGTATACAAGTGTACAGGGACATAAGTAGCAAGGTGAAGAGAGAGGTGGTGAAGGCTAAAGAAAAGGTACATCATGAGTTGTATGAGAGGCTGGACACGAAGGAGGAAGAAAAGGACCTGTACCGATTGGCTAGACAGAGGGACTGAGCTGAAAAAGATGTGCATCAGGTTAGGGTGATAAAGAATAAAGATGGAAACATATTCACAAGCAAGGACAGTGTGTTGAGCAGATGAAAAGAGTACTAGGAGAGGCTGATGAATGAATGAAGAGAGAGACAGAGAGAAGGTTGGATGATGTGGCGACAGTGAATCAAAAAGTGCAATGGATTAGCAAGAACAGCTCTGAAAAGGATGAAGAACGGAAAGCCTGTTGGTCCAGTTGATATACCTGTGGAAGCATGGAGGTATTTAGGAGAGATGACAGTGGAGTTTTTAACCAGATTGTTTAATGGAATCTTGGAAAGTGAGAGGATGCCAGAGGAGTGGAGAATAGTGGAAGCTAGGTTAAGAAGGGGAGATGATGATTAGTAAGCAGTAGTATGGTTTCATGCCAGGAAAGAGCACCACAGATACAATGTTTGCTCTGAGGGTGTTGATGGAGAAGTATAGAGAAGGCCAGAAGGAGTTGCATTGTGTCTTTGTGGACTTGTAGAAAACATATGACAGGGTGCCTTGACAGGAGCCATGTTATTGTATGAGGAAGTCAGGAATGGCAGAGGAGTATGTAAGAGTTGTACAGGATATGTACGAGGGAAGAATGACTGTGGTGAGGTCTGCAGTAGAAATGACAGATGCATTCAACATGGAGTTGGGATTACATCAGGGACTGGCTCTGAGCCCTTTCTTATTTGCAATGGTGATGGACAGGTTGACAGACAAGATTAGACAGGAGTCCCCGTGGACTATGATGTTTGCTTATGACATTGTGATCTGTAGTGAGAGTAGGGAGCAGGTTGAGGAGACCCTGGAGAGGGGGAGTTATGCTCTAGAGAGGAGATGAATGAAGCTTAGTAGGAACAAGACATAATACAGGTGTGTAAATGAGAGGGAGGTCAGTGGAATGGTGAGGATGCAGGGAGTAGAGTTGGCAAAGTTTAAATACTTGGGATCAACAGTACAGAATAACAGAGATTGTGGAAGAGAGATGAAAAAGAGAATGCAGGCAGGGTGGAATGGATGGAGAAGATTATCAGGAGTAATTTGTGACAGATGGGTATCAGCAAGAGTGAAAGGGAAGGTCTACAGGACGGTAGTGAGACCTTCTTTGTTATATGGGTTGGAGACGGTGGCACTGACCAAAAAACAGGAGACAGAGCTAGAGGTGGCAGAGTTAAAGATGTTAAGATTTGCACTGGGTGTGACGAGGATGGACAGGATTAGAAGTGAGTACATTAGGGGGTCGGTTCAGGTTGGAAGACAAAGTCAGAGAGGTGATTTTGCATTTGTTTGGACAATTGCAGAGAAGGGATGCTGGGTATATTGGGAAAAGGATACTAAGGATAGAGCTGCCAGACAAGAGGAAAAAAGGAAGGCCTAGGAGAAGGTTTATGGATGCAGGTGATGGGTGTAACAGAGCAAGATACAGAGAACAGAAAGATATGGAAAAAGATGATCCACTGTGGCAAACTCTAACAGGAGCAACCAAAAGAATTAGAAGAATTAATTGTGTCTACGGTACTTTTATCGCTTATAAAAAAATTTCTTTCACTTTGATGTTTTTGATATTTTTTAACAGAAAAAGACCCTTTAATTTCAAGGTGAAAACAGATCTCCGAAGTTCAAAGTGAAAACACAAAAAAATATACTGCACAAGTACATAGTGAACAAGTCTTTGGCAGAAATATTCCCACCATGCAGAACCAAATGTAATGCTTACTTATTTTTCTATTAAGAAATGTAAAGCAAGGAAATAGCTTAATTTTCAATTCTCTGATATCTTCAGAAATGTGTCTTTCAATGTCAATTTGCCATTACTGTAATCTAGATTTCAAGATATTCACAGGAGGAAACATGTTCACTTAGTGTTCCACATAAGATGCTAACTTCCAGTGCACATTAATCAACATAAGTACATTGGGAGAAAGACAAAAACTTAATACAAGATGTAATAAGAGATAAATCTAGTGATTGCCCACAATTATTAGGCTTCATTTCTTAATTCCCAACCTTGGCTTGATCTTTAGTACTTGTTACTATACACATAATCACAATGCATTTATTTGTCCCAGTTTTATGAAGTATTCCTTTCAATTCAAATTTATTAGCAAAATGTAGTCTGTGCTCTCAGTACATTTAAACAAGCTTATGTTAGAAAATTATAGTTTACAGTATGTCAAATCAGAATAAAAATGATACATTTTAGCAACTGAAACAGACTGGCATTTGCAATTAGAACAAATCTATCCATGATCAAAAAGTCAATTATGCCCACACGTTTTATTTGGTTTTGTTTCATTGACTTATTTTCTGTTTTCCTTTTATTTCCTATTAAAAGTAATACACCAGCTGCAAGATGTCCTACTAATAACTTCTATAAAAAGGGTCCTTTATTGCTTGAAGCAAACCTTCTAGCTTATCACCTGTTTTAGATTATGTGCTTTTATTGCTTCTGGTAACTGATGAAAAAAAAAAAGTAAATGAGAGTATTTCAAAACATGCAACACAATCTAGTAAATATAATAAAAACGGCTTGATGACTCCCAATTTAAATATCTATCTATATATATACACACACATACACTGTACATATATATTGTCACATACGTGCGCATGGGAGACAGCTAAAGGGCTCGGGTAAAGACGGTTCTGAGACATACCAGGATGTGGCAGAGTGCACTGACTCTTTTTCTTCCTTGCCTGCAGACCATTCCCGGGAGGTTCCGCCTGGCTCCCCTGACGTCACTTCCGGAACCGAGCCTATCGAAGGAGACGTTGCCAGCTCCGGCCCCTGTGATGTCACGTCCGGGCTCGAACCAATGGCTGAAGACCTCAATGAGCCCGACCCCTACGATCTCACTTCCTGTCTTCCCCTTTAAAAACCTCCTCCTTTTCCCTATGCCCTCAGTTCTGTATTGGACTCGGTTTTGTGCACAGCAGTGCTATCATTTGACACGACAATTTGCAGCCAGGAAAACAAATTATACAGGTGGCTGCCCCAAACCTTGCTTTGTCTCATCGTGGCTTTTTTAACTATATATATATATTGTGCCTCCTCCAGACCGCGAGGGGGCGTCCGCCATGATTATGTTGGGGGCTACGGGTAAAGGGCTTAGAAGCCCAGCCCTGTAGGGACCCGTGAACACCGCCAGGCGGCGCCCCAGTGCCTGAATATCCCTGGAGCCCAGCACTTCCACCACACCAGGAAGTGCTGGGGGGAAGACGACAGGGGACACCCGGAGATCTTCCAGGTGCGCAGCCGGCACTTCCGCCACACTGGGGCGTGTCTGCGGAGGAGTGCCGGGAAGCAGCTGGAGCCCATCTGGCTTCCTATTTAAGGGGCCGCCTCCCTTCAGTCGATAGCGGAAGTCGGGTGGAAGAGGACGGAGCTGGAGAGAGGACTGGAGGCGGCCAGGAGAGAGGCACAGAGACTGTGAGGCCTGGACATTGGGGGAATCGGTGCTGGAGGCACTGGGGTTTGTGGTGCACATAATTTGTAAATAGTTGTAAATAAACAGTGTGTTGGGTGCAACAACGACGTCCGTCTGTCTGTGTCCGGGCCATCTTCCACAATATATATATATATATATATATTTATATATTAACTGCTTGTTTATGGATAATGTAACAAAGGCGCTATATAGGCACCTGACCCTACACAGATGGACATGGAGACACGTATAAAAATAACCAAACTTTTATTTATCTTCAGCTGTGGAACATGTCTTCCCTGTGCCACACAGCCCAACACAGTCCCAAAGCACAATTGCAACACACTCTCTTTGCCCTTTACTGCCACTCCTCCTCAAGCTTTAGTCCTCCTCCTCCCGACTCTGACTCATGAGTGGTGGATGGTGGCCCTTTTTATAGCCCATCCAGAAGTGCTCTAGGTGCTTGATCACCTGTGGCTAATTGCACTTCGGGGCGGGGGCTGTAGAGGTGTCCTTACAGGCTCCGGGATCCAGGCAGCACCCCCTGGCGGCCACACCAGATCCCCACAGGGTTGTGGAGAACTCCATCTCCCATGGAGCCCTGCGGGAAACTGAGGCACCCACGTCACCCAGGGAGGCTGCCACCAAGTGTCCCAGGGAAAGTACTGAGGAGTCCATGGCTGCTCCACCAAGAACATACGGAAAAGGGGCGCCCCGGCCGGGCATGGGACCCAGTCGCCCGCCACAATAAATATATTAATCATCTGCTTACATGTTTAATTTAGCCATTAAAAAGCACAACAGAACAAACTTTTTGGCAACCCAAAAAGGGTAATTCCCTGTAAAATTTATTTTAACATAAGTAGAAATAACTTTAGTTGATTTCTTAAAAAATGAAGCAACATACAAATTAACACTAAAATGTTTGCACAATCACAAACTATTGAGTTAAACAACACAACTCCCTGTGTGTATTTAAATAAACAAATAAACACACACACACAGTGGTTTAAAATGACACCAGAATAACTTAACAGCAAGAAAATTAAAATGAGAGAAAACTGACACCATTAGGCATTATGCATTATGCTGTTGGTATAAAGAAGCCCCAGTGGCATTTCAAATATGCATAGTGCACTGCAAATGTCAATGCTGTGGTCTCCTTTGATTACTGAGATTTAAAACAATACAGCTGTATATTTCAAATACAGTGCATCCGGAAAGTATTCACAGCGCATCACTTTTTCCAAATTTTGTTACGTTACAGCCTTATTCCAAAATGGATTAATTTTTTTCCTCAGAATTCTATACACAACATCCCATAATGACAACGTGAAAAAAGTATACTTGAGGTTTTTGCAAATTTATTAAAAATAAAAAAAACTGAGAAATCACATGTACATAAGTATTCACAGCCTTTGCTCAATACTTTGTCGATGCACCTTTGGCAGAAATTGCAGCCTCAAGTCTTTTTGAATATGATGCCACAATCTTGGCACACCTATCCTTGGCCAGTTTCGCCCATTCCTCTTTGCAGCACCTCTCAAGCTCTATCAGGTTGGATGGGAAGTGTCGGTGCACAGCCATTTTAAGATCTCTCCAGAGATGTTTAATCGGATTCAAGTCTGGGCTCTGGCTGGGCCACTCAAGGACATTCACAGAGTTGTCCTGAAGCCACTCCTTTGATATCTTGGTTGTGTGCTTAGGGTCATTGTCCTGCTGAAAGATGAACCATCACCCCAGTCTGAGGTCAAGAGCGCTGTGGAGCAGGTTTTCATCCAGGATGTCTCTGTACATTGCTGCAGTCATCTTGCCCTTTATCCTGACTAGTCTCCCAGTTCCTGCCGCTGAAAAACATCTCCACAGAATGATGCTGCCACCATCATGCTTCACTGTAGGGATGGTATTGGCCTGGTGATGAGCGGTGCCTGGTTTCCTCCAAGCGTGACGCCTGGCATTCACACCAAAGAGTTCAATCTTTGTCACATGAGAACAGAGAATTTTGTTTCTCATAGTCTGAGAGTCCTTCAGGTGTCTTTTGGCAAACTTCAGGCGGGCTGCCATGTGCCATTTACTAAGGAATGGCTTCCGTCTGGCCAATCTACCATACAGGCCTGATTGGTGGATTGCTGCAGAGATGGTTGTCCTTCTGGAAGGTTCTCCTCTATCCACAGAGGACCTCTGGAGCTCTGACAGAGTGACCATCGGGTTCTTAGTCACCTCCCTGACTAAGGCCCTTCTCCCCTGATCGCTCAGTTTAGATGGCCGGCCAGCTCTAGGAACAGTCCTGGTGGTTTCAAACTTCTTCCACTTACGGATGATGGAGGCCACTGTGCTCATTGGGACCTTCAAAGCAGCAGAAATTTTTCTGTAACCTTCCCCAGATTTGTGCCTCGTGACAATCCTGTCTCGGAGGTCTACAGACAATTCCTTTGACTTAATGCTTGGTTTGTGCTCTGACATGAACTGTCAACTGTGGGACTTTATATATACAGGTGTGTGCCTTTTCAAATCATGTCCAATCAACTGAATTTACCACAGGTGGACTCCAATTAAGCTGCAGAAACATATCAAGGATGATCAGGGGAAACAGGATGCACCTGAGCTCAATTTTGAGCGTCATGGCAAAGGCTGTGAATACTTATGTACATGTGCTTTCTCAATTTTTTTATTTTTAATAAATTTGTAAAAACCTCAAGTAAACTTTTTCACATTGTCATTATGGGGTGTTGTGTGTAGAATTTTGTGAAAAAAAATAAATCTAATCCATTTTGGAATAAGGCTGTAACATAACAAAATGTGGAAAAAGTGAGGTGCTGTGAATACTTTCCAGATGCACTGTATTCCTCTTTCTCACTCTATAGACTTATGAAAACACAATAGCTTCGAACTGCTGTACAACCTATGATTAAGTTTGGATTGGTTTTCAAACCAGTAACCAGTTTAGATCCTGTTATTAACAAGATTATAGTACAATCAATGCTCACTGAATTCCAGCTTTTGACATTCCTGATCATGCATTCTACTACAAATATTTAAGAACTAGCAGAATACCCGCGCTTCGCAGC
>JANRMT010062833.1:39772781-39785489 GCA_026402145.1 Polypterus bichir lapradei
AGCTGCAGGCTATGGACGTATATATGTACGTAAGTAGGATTCAGTTAGCGTTGGGAACCCGCGTACCAAATTTCTTGAAGATGGGCCCATAAGTAACAAAGACCGTTGAAAAGTTCAATATGGCAGCCGACAGTGGCATCATATCACCGAAATAAGTACCAAATTTCAGCCTTCTACCTATGAATAAGAAAGTTCAACATGGCGGACGTTGTTGACCGTTACGCGTAGAATTTTGAAATGAAACCTGCTTAACTTTTGTAAGTAAGCGGTAAGGAATGAGCCTGCCAAATTTCAGCCTTCTACCTACATGGGAAGTTGGAGAATTAGTGATGTTTGGAAAATTCAATATGGCGGCCGACAGTGGCGTCATACCACCAAAAGAAGTACATACATCGGTTTTGGTTAGCGTAGGGAAGCCACCTACCAAATTTCGTGAAGATGGGGTCAGCCATCTATCTACACGAGAAGTTGGAAAATTAGTGACGTTGGAAAGTTCAATATGGCGGCCGACAGTGGCATCATACCATCGAAATAAGTACATACATCAGTTTCGGTTAGCGCAGGGAATCCGCCTACCAAATTTCGTGAAGATGGGGCCATAAATAAGAAAGTTCAACATGGTGGACATTGTGAAAATTAGTGACATTGGAAAGTTCAATATGGCGGCCGACAGTGGCGTCATACCATCGAAATAAGTACATACATCGGTCTCGGTTAGCGCAGGGAATCCGCCTACCAAATTTCGTGAAAATGGGGCCATAAATAAGAAAATTCAACATGGCGGATGTTGTCGACCGTTATTGACCGTTATGACCGTTACGTGTAGAATTTCAAAATGAAACCTGCTTAACTTTTGTAAGTAAGCTGTAAGGAATGAGCCTGCCAAATTTCAGCCTTCTACCTACACGGGAAGTTGGAGAATTAGTGACGTTGGAAAGTTCAATATGGCGGCTGACAGTGGTGTCATACCACCGAAATAAGTACGTACATCGATTTTGGTTAGCGCAGGGAAGCCACCTACCAAATTTCGTGAAGATGGGGTCAGCCTTCTACCTACACGGGAAGTTGGAAAATTAGTGATGTTGGAAAGTTCAATATGGCGGCCGACAATGGCGTCATACCATCGAAATAAGTACACACATCGGTTTTGGTTAGCGCAGGGAAGCCGCCTACCAAATTTCGTGAAGATGGTGCCATAAATAAGAAAGTTCAACATGGCGGACGTTGTTGACCGTTATCGACCGTTATGACCGTTACGTGTAGAATATCGAAATGAAACCTGCTTAACTTTTGTAAGTGAGCTTTAAGGAATAAGCCTGCCAAATTTCAGCCTTTTACCTACACGGGAAGTTGGAGAATTAGTGATGAGTCAGTCAGTCAGTGAGTGAGTGAGTGAGTGAGGGCTTTGCCTTTTATTAGTATAGATATATATATATATATAGATAGATAGATAGATAGATAGATAGATACTTTATTAATCCCAAGGGGAAATTCACAATATATATATGACAGCAACACTCATAACAGTGACAAAACAATTACATTGACAATCATGTTACGTTATTTTTAAAATGTTTTCTTTTCTTTTGCATAACTTCTTTAACACACTACTTCTCCGCTGTGAAGCACGGGTATTTTGCTAGTAATATAATATATGAACTAGCATTTGTGGTTTATAGTATATGCTTCTTGTGTAAGAACCAAATCAATGTGGATGCTGAAAACTACAAACACATGTATTGCACTACAAATGAATTTTTAATGTTAGACAATAATATTCCTTTGTAGATTAATTCTCTGCTGGTCAAAATGTAATAAGACCAGTCCCCATCATATGCCACAGGCAAGAGATGGGCTGATTGAAGTATGTCAAATATGACTGAAGTTCTCGTTGATCTTAGATATTGACACCAGTGTGTAGCAAATCATAATGAAAATTCAAAGAATTATGGTTTGCGAGACAGATGATACTATAGGGATTTGTTATGGGTCTGTTAAATCCATTTCACATGAGTAACTATGAATAAGCGGGTTCTATTAAGGTCTCAGTGCTCATAATGTTTACTCCCCTGAAATGAAGTATCACCAAATGTCCAAGCTAATGAATGCAAAATGAGATAGAATTCAGTAATGTTTTAAGAGACCAGAGTTCATAAAGCAAAACAATAGAAGCATGGTGAATCTCTAACACCAGATAGATTCAAGGCCAGTGAAATTATGATCAAGTGAACAATTTCTTTTTTTTTTTTGCAGTGTAGTTCATATTAACTATATACCTTTGAAAGCCCTCAGAACTTGTCAGTATTATACTGATTTGCTTTGCCATCTGCCACAGGCAATTAGGGAAAAGTCACATGGAAAGTTGTTGAATATTATATGTCCACCTTCTCCATCACTACAATGTTCCTGCTCATAATGAATGAGTTACAATGGCTGCTCTGTGAAATTGTGAATTCAAAGACATGCCACATATGAATCAAATTCCCCAAACCTGTGTGACTTCCTCCTGTACCTATATTGGGTACACTACACCAAAGAAGAAGTCAGGTTAGCTTCAGAAAAGTGATTGCAGAAGGAAGACCAACCTTTTTATTCGGGTTGCAAAGCAAAGTTGCATGAACTTTACAACAATGTATTAGTGCTAAAAAAACATTATGCTCAAAAAAAAAAAGTTTAAATTTATTGGTGTTTCTCTTAATAGGTCAGGCTCAAAACATTTTGATTCCTCCTCATATGTACTGTACATATGTTATTTAACAAAAAATAAAGTTTACCCTTTATGTCATTCCTAACCCTTGGGGACAGATGGTAATTTCTATTACCAGTACTACTGTATATTCTGATACAATTCTTTATTAATTCAGTTTATTAATATAATAAGTCAATTCTTTATTACATTTTACTATTAATTCCCTATTGTTGATCTTATGATCCCCTTTATCTTCAATTTTCCTTTCATTTTACTTGACTACAATATACACACACCATACTTACAACAAATAAATCAAAAGCATTTGTGTTAGTACAGTAATTATTACTGCTAAGACCCTTTTGACTTCTAAGAAAAAAATCACAGCTCACAATCTTCAATAACACAAGCCTCCTAGAGGTGCCAGCTGGAAAAGAATAGGGTGGCAAAAAGATAGGAAAGGATAGTCGTGTGGACCAGGGATAAATTATTTGGTCTTGTGAAGGAGTTATTGACTAATGAAAGTAGTACTGTGAGCTTCACGGATAATTTTACAGTAGAAATGATTATTAATGCTATATTGCTCTTTTAAAAGGTATTTTGTAAGCAAATAAAGATTATTTAAAAAAAAAAAAACTACAATGAAATTTCTTTCTGTCTTGGTGCCTGTTGAGAGTATGCCTATGTTATACAATGCAGTCATTTTACTGTGATTTGTAGCTTAAAACCACAAAGAACTACTGTATCAAATGCTGCCACAGGCATTGTAATGAGATCTGTAGAAGTGTGATTCCAACACAACTATTAAAAGTCAAAGTAAAAAAAAAACAAAAAACAATAATCTCAAAAATTACAAGTGTAATGTAATCTTAAGGCTTTATACTGTAGCTGAATTAACATGTTGTATTCCACAAGGGATCAGTTGTCAGTGATATATATTTTCAGTTAAAAAACTGATTTGTGAACAAAGTAGCTTTATTTATTCACTGTTCCCCTGTATGTGAAAAACCATAATACAAATGATACCTTTGCAAATATAAAGAAAGGTTAATACATACTCACCTGAACAACCAAATCCTTCATTTTTGTTCCTTGATGAAGACGTTGTTGAGTTTCCTCCTTGATCAGCTTCTGTATGAAGTTTACTACCACCTGTTGTTTCTGTGTGAGGATAGCAGACCATGTGGCTCGGGCTACTACAGTATTATCATCAGACAACCCTTTAGACTCGGGATTATTCAGAAGTCCTATTCGAATATTGGTGCTTTTTTTCTGCAAATAAAATAATACCAATCATTGTACTGTATATTGCAATATTTGTTCATATTGATTTGTTTAATTAATTATATATTTAAGACACACAGAAAATAAAAGCATAGAATATTACATCACAACATTGATTTCCCTGACTTACAACTAATTTGTAAATAGTTTTAGTAAATTACTATATTTAAAGCTACCAATAATAACAGCAGAAATAAAGCAATATTTAATTTCTGATTTTAAATACTGTAATGTGATACTATATATAAATGAGTTTAGTTTTAGTAAACAGTAATTTTTTGTGCTTTGTTTGTGCTCTCATGGTATAGTATGATCAACACTACGCTGAAAAAGTGCTTAAAACTAAGATTAAGATTAATGAATCTTAAATTTTTTCTGTGATTTACCTGATTTATTGTATTTTGGATTGGACTGAGTTTTTCTATAATTTTTTTATATAACAATGTGTATTTGACTGCTGTGTATTTGTACTGTAACTTTTATTATAATTTATATATTTGGAAATTAAAAATGTTAAATGTAGGATAAATTGAAACATAATTTACTGTTTAAAATATTGTTTAATGTTTTTTCTTAAAGATACACTAAGTTTAAAGAAAAATATTACATAAGTGACACGGATTACCGATACTAAAAATATAGTTTAAACTAGCTGTGCTACCCGTCTAAGACAGGTTGAAATCCAAGTTATCAATGCAGACCTCGGCTTTAATGTTTCAAGTATATGATACAATGCATATATTTCTGTTACATGCCATTTGGTATGGAATTTATAATAGCAGTGTTATTGTTTGTGATGCACCATTGGTTGGAATGACAAATGTAATCCATTTCATTACTAAAAGGTTTATGATATGCTGTCATTTTGAATTAGAGATACACAGACAGACACAAATCCTTTTATTAGGGTGAGTATAACACAAAAAAGAAAAAAATAAAAGCCCTTGCAGCTTAGCAGTCTAATATGTTTTGTTGTTCAGCACAGGACTGGAGGTTCAAGCCAAGGACAGGAGAATAGCAACCAGCCAATTCCTACTCAATATACGTTGTGCTATGTTTCCCTGTACTAGCCCACTCAACAGTTATCTTAACAGTCACCTATCTTTATTTTATTTTGTAATTTTTTTTTGTTTTCTAATATTTTATGCAATAATTTTCTTCATATTGAGGTCTTCTTGGGTTTAGCTTGCTTCTAGTCATAGTTGTCATATTCACCACTTATGGTGAGAGTTGAAGAGTTGCATGATACTCAACAAGTAAGAATTTCTCTGAACTTTGTACATGTGACAATATCGATCATATAATCCCTATATTTTTTTTAATGTATGTTGATGTACAGAATACGTAATACATATAAACTCAACTATCTCCAAGATCCTGGATTTAAAACCCACTCCAATCACTGTTTATTTTTCACAGAGTTCTCTGGTATTCCTTCTTTACAGCAAAGACTTGCACAATAGGTTAAATGCCAGGTCTAACAGGCACGTGAATGACTGTGCCATGCAAAGAACTGCTGCTCCAACTTGCACCTCAGAAACCCTGTAATGGATGAAGGGGCTCCAGTCTTTTCAGAGAGTACAAAACATTTCTAAAAGCCCCACCTTAAATAGCTAAATGGTTGTAAAAGCCATTAAGTCAGATTCAACTAACATAAAAAAATGACAGCATTCAAGAAGATGACTAAATATATATAGTATGTTGATCTGCACGTACAGTTCAACACTCATACAAAGGTGCCCTCTCTCTAAATATCATTTTACAACTGTACTGAAAATTGATGCTTTCAATACAGAAGGGGGACAACTTGAACTTTAGACAGAACAGAAAATGAATTGTGAATCATCATCATAAAGGACATTTATAAGAGGACAGTACTTTTAACTACTTACCCTACGGACAGAGCACAAATTGATGAAGTGATTTTATTTTGAAGGTCGTACTGTAAGCAGGACACCAAGATTGAAAAAATGAACTAGACGTTTCAATCATTTTTCTTCAATAACAGGGCTCACTGTCTGAAAACACCATCATGCTCAATCTCTGTTTACTCAGACAGTACATTTGTTTACTTATCAAAATCTCTCAATCATTATATATCATCACAATTATTATCAATAATACCTGGTGTGTTTTTCAGGTCATATCCTGGTTCTCCATCTCACCTAGACTTTCTTATCTAGATTGTTCAAGCAACTGCCTCACTTCTTAGATGATTATTAAATCTTTTTTCTTCATCATATCGCTTCCATGAGTTGTCTTATGTCTCAAGTTTAACAATAATCAGTTCATTTTCAATAAATATATATAATTTAAATTTAATTATCTAAAGTACCTGTTTGAAATCTGTTATTTATCTTGTATTTGAATGAGTACTGATTAATATCTTTACTTTCATATTATTAACTGATATAGTTCCTTGCTTTTTCTTTCTATGGAATATTAAGCTCATATACAGTTTCAAATGTATTAAAATGCAGTGGGTTTATTAGTGTGTGAGCTGACATTGCCAAATTCAATTAATTTGTCAAGTATTTCTAAAATATGATTTCAATATGACATAGGACAATCAATCAATAATCCATGTCGGTTATGAAATTTAGCAACAGAACTCTTCATTTTCAACCTGCAATCTTAATATAAAGAACACCCTTGAAGACCTTCTAGAGCACTTCCACACTAACACTTCTTTTTCTCCACTGCTGTATACTTTCTTTTTAAGCCTTATTATAATGTAACTTCACATACTGTACTGCTATCATGGTGACAAAAATTATGAGAGAGCAAGTGTTCTAGGAACATATCTAATACAGTCATATGAAAATTTTGGGAACCCTTCTCAGCCTGCATAATAATTTACTCACTTTCAACCAAAAAACATAACAGTGGTATGTCTTTCATTTCCTAGGAACATCTGAGTACTGGGATGTTTTCCGAACAAAGGTTTTTAATGAAGCAGTATTAAGTTGTATGAAATTAAATCAAATGTAAAAAAACTGGCTGTGCAAAAATTTGGGTACCCTTGTAATTTTGCCGATTTGAATGCATGGAACTGCTCAATACTGATTACTTGCAACACCAAATTGATTGGATTAGCTTGTTAAGTCTTGAACTTCATAGACAGGTGTGTCCAATCATGAGAAAAGGTATTTAAGGTGGTCAATTGCAAGTTGTGCTTCCCTTTGACTCTCCTCTGAAAACAAAGACTGTTCAGTATCATGGTTTAGGGGAAGGCTACAAAAAACTATCTCAGAGGTTTAAACTGTCTGTTTCAACTATAATAAATGTAATCAGGAAATGGAACGCCACAGGCACAGTTGCTGTTAAACCCAGGTCTGGCAGGCCAAGAAAAATACAGGAGTGGCATATGTGCAGGATTCTGAGAATGGTTACAGACAACCTACAGATCACCTCCAAAGACGTTCAAGAACATCTTGCTGCAGATGGTGTGTCTGTACATCGTTCTACAATTCAGCGCAATTTGCACAAAGAACATCTGTATGGCAGGGTGATGAGAAAGAAGCCCTTTCTGCACTCACGCCACAAACAGAATCGCTTGTTGTATGCAAATGCTCATTTAGACAAGCCAGATTCATTTTGGAACAAAGTGCTTTGGACTGACGAGACAAAAATTGAGTTATTTGGTCATAACAAAAAGCGTTTTGCATGGTGTAAGAAGAACACCACATTCCAAGAAAAACACCCGCTACCTACTGTCAAATTTGGTGGTGGTTCTATTATGCTGTGGGGCTAGTTCAGGGACTGGGGCCCTTAATAAAGTCAAGGGTTGGATGAATTCAACCCAATATCAACAAATTCTTAAGGATAATTTTCAAGCATCAGTCACAAAGTTGAAGTTACGCAGGGGTTGGATATTCCAACAAGATAATAACCCAAAACACAGTTCGAAATCTACAAAGGCATTCATGCAAAGGGAGAAGTACAATGTTCTGGAATGGCCGTCACAGTCCCCTGACTTGAATATCATCGAAAATCTATGGGATGATTTGAAACAGGTTGTCCATGCTCGGCAGCCATCAAATTTAACTGAACTGGAGAGATTTTGTATGGAAGAATGGTCAAAAATACCTCCATCCAGAATCCAGACACTCATCAAAGGCCATAGGAAGCATCTAGAGGCTGTTATATTTGCAAAAGGAGGCTCAACTAAGTATTGATGTAATATCTGTGTTGGGGTGCCCACATTTATGCACCTGTCTAATTTTGTTAAGATGCATATTGCATATTTTCTGTTAATCCAATAAACTTAATGTCACTGCTGAAATACTACTGTTTCGATAAGGCATGTCATATATTAAAAGGAAGTTGCTACTTTGAAAGCTCAGCCAATGATAAACAAAAATCCAAAGAATTAAGTTTGGGGCCCCCAAACTTTTTCATATGACTATATGTGTTGTGAGCTCCCTACTTGATCAAAGCAGTATTAAATTTTAACTGGCATACTCCTAGAAGTGTTTTTTGCTCAATAAAGGATAAAATATACTGATGGTAGCCTAACAGATTAACACAGTAGCCACAACAACAAATGGCACATCAACTCTTTGCTCCTGCAGTGAAGACTAGGTGCCATCCATTTGGAGGTGATCAAATGAAAGCAGAGAACAGTACTATTCCTCATAAATAAAAAAATGATCATATCTGTAAATTGTTTTGTAGAGGAAATGGCTCCTATAGGGACACATGACTACTGCACACCACTACGTTAGGGAGAAAGATCTAGTTTGTGAATAAAATGACAAAAAGGCAGAGAGTCATGTGGTATTCCTCAAAATACATTGTGGTGCTGCCTTCAAATAGGCTATAGCTAGATTGTGGTGCTCACTTTGTCAGACACATGGACAGAAAATAATACATTAGTTACCAAACCAGCATCAACTAATTTGTGTTCTCCACACAAACCCACATTCATAGTGTTCCTAAGGCAGAACACGCTGAATTACAAATGCAGACTAAGCAAGATACTGTTCAATGCATCAATTGAAAAGAATGACCTTGCTATAATAAGTTCAGGGATGATGCTAGTGGAGTGAAATGTCTTGATTGACACACAAATCTCTTGCCATTTTGCCTGTGAATGGTGTTAATGGAAAATACATTCCTTTAGGCGCATTAATGTGTGGAGCGAATTCTAACACTTTGGGGAAATATCCTAAAGTGAAGTCAGGAGTGATGGCATTAGCCAGAATGCTCAAAACATAACAGTAAATATTAATACAAAACCAGTTTCATTTTAAATACAGAATTAATACATGATGAATTTTCAGGCCAAAACACAGAATATCAGCTAGCATGTTTAACCCAAAAATTGGCTTAAAGTTATTAAAATAAAATGTAATTTCAAAACAGAAGTCCATCCTTTGGCTGTTTATTATTAAATTAGGAATAGCTGATGAGTTTGCAATTTGATTTCAAATCCATGTTTAAAAATTATGCACAGTTAAACAGACCATTGTGCAAGCATGACTGCTGTTAGTGAGGATGAGGACATATAGTGAAGTGTCACACATCAAAAAACAACTGGATAAAGTATCTCCTTCTACTCCAGGAAAATCTCCCTTAAGGCACTTAGGACAATAAAAATCTTCAATCTACTGTAACTGTTGTAGATGTTGCAGAATAATCAGAAAAAACTGCTAAATTCAAGTTAATTCCAATCTTTTCCAAACTATCATACGTGACATGCAGATATGATATTTTTATTCTGGCACAATCTAGTAGATGTTCATTCATCCATCCATTTTACAAACTCCACAGCAGGATTACTGGGAAGCTGGGGCCTATCTCAGCAAATGATATGCACAAGGCAGGAGCAACACCTGGACAGGGTGTAAAGTACATCCCTATATACTGGATGACATCAATTTAAATCTTTTTTTTTTTTTTTTTTTAACACCGCAGGCCCAGAGAGTTTGCTGCTATATTTTCCTTGTGGTACAGACATTACAGGGTATCACTTGACTCTTACTTTTCACATTATTACTAGGGTTTCACTTACCACTTCCACTTAATTACTGTAGTGTTACAGTGAAGATTCAGCATATATTTTATCTTTTAATTTTGTGCTGCCATTTTTACCTACTGTTCTCACAGTCTTTCTAAAATTTACATAATCGAGTAAGTGGTCAAGAATGAGCAAATGTCTAGTATAATTGTAACACCCAGGAAAATTAAACTAAAAAACTAAATACATATGATATTGCATTTTTACATACAACATACAAGTGTATATTTTTTTCTGGATACTCTGGTAACCCCCACCCCCAAAACCCACACATGCATATGTTAATGTAACTGGCCAGATAAAGCTGGCCCAGTAAAACAGTGTAAGTGACTGTGCCCTACAGTGGATTTGCACCCTGTCACCAGGGAGGAATTTCTCAGGGCCTCATTCCTCTTTGCTTTATGTCCTCAGATACCATAGCTAGGTTTGGTCTTGGCATTCTACACAATGCTGGAAGGATAATTTTCTGCCCCTGGCTAAACTTAGTTGGAATAGTCTTTTTCAGGAAATGGATGCATGGCTGTAGGAGTGGGGGATAAACTGGTTTTTGCAGTTTGGATTTTGAAAAAAAATATTTTACTAGCATGCTGAAAATTAGAACAATTGAAAAATTATAAATATATTATATTGTGATGTGTGAGTCACTGAATTTCATCCAACAGAAAACGCTGAGTCCAAAGGCTTCAAGGAAACCTACTTTATGCAAATTAAAATAGGTACAGTAAGGGTATTTGTTGAAATGGGAGCTACCACTTTAATACACACAGGCACAGCAAACATGCAGCAACGGTATGGTCAATGGCCAGGTTAGACCATTCCCAGCATCAACCATCGGGCAACAAACGTATTACGTGGCAAATGTGTGAAGTTGAACTTGACTTGGTGGTGCTATGAACCTGTGGTTGCCTTGGTGATGGTCAAGCAACCCTCGACAGAAACGTCAACCACTTTTCGGTGTACAGCACAGTTCGGGAGGGTCTCAAAAATCTCACAATATAAATGTAAACTTCAGTGACTCATTCACTCGCTCATATCAAAGAATACAGTTTCCTCTAAAATTGTGTTTTGCAATGACCAATAACAAAAGCCAAGTCAGTAGGAAATGCAAGAAATGATCTATGGCAGAGATGTTTTACTTACGTATATGCAATTATATGAAGGATGTTCAAGAATGGTCGGCTATACTCCAGCACACTGACAAATTATACAAATAAATAATACATAAATAATAATACCAAGAATAAACTGTGTTTTGCATACTCACAGCAGTTATCCTATGTTTGCCAACCCCTGTATATATACACACTGACACAGAGTTTATGCTGTATAATGCATTAATGATGTGTTAATGAAAGTATAAAAATTACATGTTAAGCATACTATTTTAAGCATAAAATTCTACAACCAAAATTATACATATATATATGTGTGTGTGTGTGTGTGTAAGTTTGTATTTGTATGAGTTATAGCAGCAGTATTCCACTCTTGCTCACTATTCCAAATAACCAGCAGGATTTATCACTATAACTTGTTTGGTCTGACAAGATCAGCAATTTCTCCATGCCAGGATAAACTACTGGCAACTACACTGCCCAGTGTTTAAGTATCCTTGCCAGAATCTTCTATAATGAGTGATCCACAAGAAGCAGACACTGCTCACACAGTTTAATGAAAAACATGCAATGATGTGCAATAAAACACATGAAGTAGAACTTATTTTGTTGCAACTCAAGCTATCAACATGCAGATGCTTTCTTTACCATGATAATATTAGAATTGACCGTAAATGTGCAAATTAAATAACCAGTCAAATTAATATGCATATAAGTAGAACAATCTATGTACATTATTTATGTTTTACAATAACAGGGACATGTGAAATATCAGGACAACTGCTTGGATAACTAAAGGATTACAGGCAGAAAAAAGTATATTAAACTACAGTATAATGTAGTAGAAATCAGAGTGTCCATAGGGAAAAAATGACAAAAAGAGAAAGAATGGGCTAAATCAAAAACTAACCCACAAGGCTTTAACTATTCTACTGTTGTGGTAGCAAAACCAATTACTGATTCCCCTCACCACTCTATTTTTTGTAGTTTTGTTGTGTTATTTCTTTAAGAATGACACTTGCATATGTTTCACATAAATTGATGTATTTAAACGATGATACACATCACTCTAAATGACTGTTTTTCAACAGTCCATTAGAACAGATGCTTCCTAAATCATTTCTGTTCACTCAGCATGTTAACGTTAAGCTAGAGACAAAATGTTAATTGCAAAGAAACCACTTTAAACAAAAGTTTGTGAGAAATAACCAGAGAAGTGGAAAAGAAGAAAAAGGAACTTCTTTTTAGACAGACTTCAGGCTGTCATTGCCAGCAAAGGGTTTTCAACCAAGTATTAGAAATGAACATTTTATTTCCAGTTATTTATAATTTGTCCAATTACTTTTGAGCCCCTGAAATGAAGGGATTGTGTTAAAAAAATGCTTTAGTTGCTTCACATTTTTATGCAATCTTTTTGTTCAACCAACTGAATTAAACCTGAAAGTCTGCACTTCAACTGCATCTGAGTTGTTTCATTTAAAGTACATTGTGGTAATGCACAGAACCAAAATTAGAAAAAAGTTGTCTTTGTCCAAATATTTATGGACCTAACTATATATATTGGGCATATTGTGCATGTTATTATCTAATTGATGTGCACT
>JANRMT010062833.1:39790489-39822211 GCA_026402145.1 Polypterus bichir lapradei
AACTTCATTTCACTTCTCAAATATCACTGTGTGTGTCTCCTATATGACATATTTAACTGACATTTTTTATTGTAACAACCAACGATTTATACAGGAAAATAATGACTATTAACAAGGTTGCCCAAACTTTTGCATCCCACTGTAAATATACAAATCATTGGGAAACTGGAACTCAGTGGTAACTAAAACTTGATGAGTACTGTACCAGAGGCTGAAGATTGCTGGACATCTGGTGGAATGGCCAGTGTGATAGCCAAAAAGCAACAGAGTATGTAGCTGAGTGAATGAAGGTCTCAAAGCCAACAGGAATAATGTTGTTATTTTATTCGCTGCTAGCATGACAGTGATTTTTTGTGCTGAATTATCCTTTGTGTCTACCACCATAATGATTTCTATGGTCATCTTTCATTTTAAACTTGTTGCAGTTGTTTCTGTAGGATAGCTGATGAAAAATATGTTCACCTTCACAGCACTTCATGCAAACCACCCTCCTTACTCCTTATGTTTTAGTACCCTTCTGGATGACCTACTTATAAATGATGAGGACTGGCTTGGGATCCTCATGCTCAAACCCTATTCTAAAAGTACCCTTTTGTAGGGTCTGCTTCTTTAGGATGAGGACAAGCTTGGGCTGCCTTCAGTATGACCAGTGATGGACTAGTACTTTGTGTAGGTGGATTCTGGCCCCCATGATCCTAATTTGGTCTAGATGGGTTTGTAGATAGATGTATGAATGAATACAAATTGTGGTTTTTGGACTGCCAGAATCATTAAAAAGTAGCAGCTCCATGTTGAAAGTCTGCAAATAAACTAATGAAATGCTACATATTGTGTTAATGTGTGTGTGTATAATATGTGTGAGGTGTGCCAAGATGGATCCGTATTGTCGTACAGACTTGCCTAATATTGGAAAAAGATGCCATATGGACATTACAAGCAGTTACCAGTGGATTCACAACATACTAGAATATAGCGAGACCTGCAGGGCCTCCTTGGATTGTTATGGGGTCCGAGAGGCATTGCAGATAGCATCAGGATTGCAAGAAAAGTGAAAACTGGTTAGACTAAGGAAGCCGTGGCATGAACTCCCAATACCATTAGTCTTCCTCACAAACACCAGATCAATCATCCACAAACTAGACAATCTGGAATTATTGATGGCTTAAGCTTCTATGTTTGTGAATTTTGTGCGATGGTCATTACAGAAACTTATCCCGGACACCATCGGGCAGCTGGAGGGCTGTACTATCTACCGCTTTGGCAGGTACAGAGACTCCGGCAAGAAAAAAGGTGGGGGTATTTGCATGTATATAAACAACGACTGGTGTACAAACAGTAAGAATTTATACACACACTACTCTCCTGATTTGGAAGCAATAAGAGTTTTATGCAGACTTTTCTATATGCCAAGGAGGCTGAAAACAGTGATCATTACTGCTATTTATATCCTTCCTAACACTAAAATTAGCACAGCTCTCACCTGCCTACACGATATGAAAAACAAAACATCAACAGGCTTATCCCAAGGTAGTACACATTGTAGCTGGTGATTTTAATCAAGCATGCCTAAACACTGTGCTCCCCAAATGTGTGCAATATGTCCAGTGTTCCACCTGGGGGAATCGTATGCTAGACAGTGTTTATTCCAACAACATGTTTACAGAGCCCTACCTCTCCTACATCTGGGCTTATCTGACCAACCCCTAGTGCTCCTCATCCCAGCATTCACTCCCCTCCGGATGAAAATCAAGCCAACCATTAAAACTATTAAAACCTGGCCTATACACAATAACTCACAGCAGGTGTGGCAGGGATTACAACAAATCACCAATTACAAAAACAGTACACATTTGCCATTCTGTGCTGATGGCAAAATCTTTTCTTTGCTCGCTAGCCAAAGTGGTCTTGCACAGACATTCTGCCCCTGTCAACTCCCAGCTGCTACATACTCACTTTTCAGGAACAAGTGCTCAAGACAGTGAATCAGAGGAAAGCTGCTGGACCAGATGGCATACTGTACTTGGAATGGTACTGAAAGCTTGTGCTGACCCATTAGCAGTAGTTCTTACTAAGATATTTACTGTAATCTGTCACTGATGCAGGCCACCATTTCCCTTGTCTTAAGTTGGCTGTTATCATTACTGTCCCTAAAAAGTCAGTCATCAATAACCTTAATAATAACAGACCGATTGAACGGACGACAACAGTCATGAAATGTTTTAAAAGATTTATTGCTCAGCATATTAAAGCTAGCCTCCTTCAGCACTCCACCACTTTGCTTATAAATCAAACAGATCCACTGAAGTCGCCATCAATACAGCCCTCCATACAGTGATGAGCCATCTGGAACAGTCTTTGACCACTCAGGTGGTGGTCAAAAAAATCCCGGCAGTGACTGTATCTCCTGAGACTTCTGCAGAAAGTAGAACATTAGAACACTCTAGACGAGAGCAGGCCATTCAGCCCAACAAAGCTCGCCAGTCCCATCCACTTATTTCTTCCAAAAAAACATCAAGTTGAGTTTTGAAAGTCCCCAACATCTTACTGTCTACCACACTACTTGGTAGCTTATTCCAAGTGTCTATCGTTCTTTGTGTAAAGAAAAACTTCCTAATGTTTGTGCGAAATTTACCCTTAATAAGTTTCCAACTATGTCCCCGTGTTCTTGATGAACTCATTTTAAAATAACAGTCTCGATCCACTGTACAAATTTCCTTCACAATTTTAAACACTTCAATCATGTCATCTCTTAATCCACTTTTGCTTAAACTGTATAGGCACACAGTACTCAAGATGAGGCCACACCAGTGCATTATAAAGGTTGAGCATAACCTCCTTGGACTTGTACTCCACACATCGTGCTATATAACCTAACATTCTGTTAGCCTTCTTAATGGCTTCTCAACACTGTCGTGAACTCGATAGCTTATGTCCACTATGACTCCTAAATCCTTCTGATAAGGTGTACTCTCGATTTTCCGACCGGCCATTGTGCGTTCAAATCTAACATTTTTACTTCCTATGTGTAATACTTTATATTTACTGACATTAAATTTCATCTGCCACAAATCTGCCCAAGCCTGTATGGTATCCAAGTCCTTCTGTAATGATATAACAGACTCCAAATTATCTGCTAATCCACCTATCTTGGCATCATCTGCAAACTTAACCAGCTTGTTACTTATATTCCCATCTAAATCATTTATATATATTAAAAATAGCAGTGGCCCTAGCATAGACCCCTGTGGAACACCACTCTTAACATCGGCCAGTTCTGATGAGGTTCCTCGCACCATCACCCTCTGCTTCCTGTGTTTGAGTCAATTCTGCACCCATCTAAAAACATCACCCTGAACTCCTACTTCTTTTAATTTGATGCCCAACCTCTCATGTGGCACCTTATCAAATGCTTTCTGAAAGTCCAGATAAATATCATCATATGCTCCACTTTGATCGTATCATTTTGTTGCCTCCTCATAGAATTCCAACATGTTAGTAAAACACGACCTCCCTCCTCTGAACCCATGGTGACTGTTCAGAATAACTCCTGTCCTTGCCAGGTGTTGTTCAATCTTATCCTTAATAATTCCTTCCATTATTTTCCTAGAATTTTTATAATTTATAATTTTTAATAATCCTTACCATTAAATTTCCCCTTAGAAATAAGGGGGAAGCTCCTGTTGACCTTCTACCACTCAAACTTCGAGAGTGTTTTGGAACACTGTATTTCAACATCATTGGTTGCTTTCCGCCCTCCCTGGAAGATATCTCCAGTGCCCAGTGCCTCCGCAGAGATATCCTGGACCCTACCCATCCTGGCTACTCATTGTTCACACTAATGCCCTACGGCAGGCAGTACAAGAACATTAAAAGTAGAACAAAATGATTTGCAGATAGTTTTTATCCTTGTGCCATTAGAATACAAATTTTAAAAACTCATAGAACTGTTATAATTTTCCCCCTGTATATATAATGATTACTTTAATGGATAATCATTTCCACCCCTTATTTATTTATACATGGTATTTATTTGTTATAAGATGTGTGCTGTCTATATTATTTGTTTGTCATTGTTGTTGCACTTGCACAGTTCATAGGTATAGCTTTTATAATTTCAATGTACTGGTACAATGTCAATAAAGGCTTTCTAAATCTATTTCTAAAATAAAACTATAAAACTCACAAAACAAAGAAATAAATACTTTGTATAAATGCAGATGAACAACAAAAAGTGTAGTACTTGCTGGAAATAGAAAATGAGTTTGCTAACAAGGTTGAAAGATTAAAAGGAAAGCACACACACCACCTAGCTTTTGTAAAATACTGTAAACAGCAACATGCTGGGATTATAGTCTTTACCCGTTTGTGCTGTTGTGAATGCAAAAGCAATCATGTTTAAGTTTTTAAAATATTTTGCATTTTCTTACTATTTTAGTAGCATTAAAAACATTTTTTCTTTGATAACTTTTAAATTCATATTTTCAATTTGCACATAATGCACATTCCAGCAAACACGCCAGAACTACTTCACTTTAGTGGGAGAGTTGTATCGAGGTTCTACAAATTTCTACCATTTTCTGAATTTTGGTCTTCTGTTTCCAGTTTTCTCTTAGCTACCCTTTCTATCGATTTCCCTTTTCATCCTCCCAACTGCATTCTATTTGTTAAAACACTGAATATGTAAGAGGATTGGTTAGCATGAACACAATAAAACAACATGAGCCAAAATAACCTTTATCAATCAAAATAAAATGTAACCAATGAAACCAGAGTCCTTAGGGGAAAAAACAAACATAAAATATGCAAAATAATATTTATAACATCATGTTAATAAGACCTTATTAGACATCTTCTTTCCAGATCTCTGTCTCTCACTCTCCACCTCAGTGGAAGTTATTTTCTCTTGCCATAATTGGTACCAAGTTCATTCCACCTTTTTGGTGGAAATCAGCTAATGCTCGTTTCCTTATGGAAAGGTCCATACTGCACAATTCAAGTTCAAGTTTTGTCTTAGTCATTTCCTGACACTAAGTTGTAGTACTGACTGAAAGGGGATTTTAAAGCATAGCAAGGTATAAGCTCCAAGTTGAACCCTGCAGTCACATATGGCATCAGGAAAACTGTCATAAATTCCAGTCCTCCCTTTACTAGCCCAAACAGTTCCTTCTGTCTAGAACCTAACTCATACTTAAAGAACTGGAGGATTTCTAACCAATCATGTGCAGAAGCTTACGGTCTTCTTACTATTTCTGTGCCTCTGAAGTAATTACTTCTGGGAACATCTCTATAAATATCTGTCTTACAAAGACATGGCAATATTTCACCTAAACTTTTGAAAAGGCTATGAATATTGCTGTCAGCACCATGTAGGACCCTGTCCTGGGCAAGTAATGTTGAGTTTTTGTTTTTTGGTCTCTACCTGACATCCATCTCTACACTGTGTTGCTCTCGGTCATAATCTTTAATAACCACTAAACTTACAAATTGTTTTTTGTCACAAAAACAGAGACTGTTAAAGTTTTTGTCCTATTTTGATTTAGTCTGTTGAGCTAGTATGTTTTGAAACATTATGTAAAGTCCACTAAATACACTGCTGACTGTTCAGATTCTGCTTTAAGACAGATAGTTTTTAAATAATTAACAAAAGTTGGGACACCTGTGAAAATTGTTTGTAAGTTGTAACATATCAGTTATTCGCTGAAGAAGGCTCATTTGTACTATTCTGAAATGTTCTTTCTTTTAGTTTTTGCTAACCTAAACTTTAAATTTAAACCTCTGGCAGTTTACTTACATTTTCACTGCTTTAGGTCATTCACTGCATTTCAACTGATTAAATTTGAGGTATTTTGACCGGTAGCGTATGTGTGTGTGTGTTTGTGAGTGTATGTGTATATACAGTATACATTATTGGCACCCCTTGTAAAAATTAGTAAGAAGGGTAAGAAAAAAATCAATGTTTGCTGAAGAACCGTCATCTTACACTGAAAAAATGAGAAACATCTAATTTTTAATTGAAACAAGTTCATTCAAAGAAAAACAAAGCCCTCATCAAGAAATAAATATTTTTAACAAAAACACATGTACAGTACCATAATTGTTGGCACCCTTACAAATGAATATGAAACAATGCAACTGAAGCATGTTTCCCATTTAAATTGGACATTGTTAAGTTGATTGGAGTGTATAGGAACTTTCCAGCTGAAATCAATGTCTTCCTCATTAACTGGGATACAAATGTGAGGGGAGACAGAACCAGATTTCCTTAGCCAACCATCATCATGACAAAGAAAAGAGAATACTTAACCCAAATGAGGGAGAAGCGTGTTGCCCTTCAGAACTCAGGGAATGGTTGTAAAAAATAGCTACTTACCTGAAAATGCCCATTTCTACAGTCAGGGCAATAATAAAAACAAAAACAAAGCCTAAAACTACTGGCAGTAATTTCCTGCATCTTTATCTGTTTTTTTTATTACTGTATCTGCTATCCAAAATCATTTTCACTGTATAATATATACTACAGGAGCAATTTTTCTTTAAATCAATAGACTTCTATCAATATGGCAAAAACAGGCTTCTACAATTTTACAAGCTAAATGTGAAAAGTTTCAATAAGACTATGTAATTCATTTTTAAGTTATTCTGTACATAGATTAACATTCTGAAACAGACATCACACCAAAAGTATTCAAATTGTGTTCAGGAATGCCTAAAACATGTAACTCTATTAAAAACTCAAAAGTATAATTTCAACCCTGTCCCAGTACTTTTCTTATTTATATCCCAGTAATATAAAGCATGTACTTATACTAAAAATGTGGGACAACATTCACCATAGGAATTCTTCTCAAAATTAATAGGCCTCTAGTAATTTATAAGGGTGATAACCTTAATTCATATTGAGTGTTTTTTTTTTGAGTGATCAAGTTCACAGACTCGCATACTACAATGTAGATACATACTTAAATATAACTTCAAAAGTGGTAAAACTGCATACAAGGATGGCTAAAATATGTAAATCTGTTTACACATTCTACAACCCTCTAGCAGAACAAGGTGGGCCAGTATGGAAAATTCAATTAAAAAAAAAAAAAACAGTGATTCTTAAATTTACTTTGATTTTATCATTGCCAACAGTATGAACTCAAGATATTTTATATTTTGTCTGGTCAACTTTATTTAATTTGTTATTATAAATCATTCCTGCATTTCAGGCCTGCAACACATTCCTAAACGAGTTGACAATATCACTGTTCCTTTTCACAACACTCAAAAGACACTTTAGCACTAAGGATACCAAGCGATAAAGTGTTTCTGGTGTTATTCTGTCTTATTCTTCTCAACGGGATCGTTGTTGCCACATTTTTCATTTCAAAATTCTCCACACATTCTCTATTGGGGACAGGTCAGGACTGCAGACAGGCCAGTCCAGTACCCGCACCCTCTTCTTTCACAGCCATGCCTTTGTGATATGTGCAGAATGTAGTTTTACACTGTCTTGTTGAAAGATGCATGGGCATCCCTGGAAAAAATGTCATCTTAAAGGCTAGCAAGCAAATGCTGCTGTAAAATCTCAGTGTACTTTTCTGTATTAATGCTGCCATCACAGAAGATTTGGAATACTGATTTGTCTGACCACAATACATGTTTCCATTGTGTAATGGTCTATCCCAGATGCCTCCGAGCCCAGAGAAGTCAATGCCACTTCTGGACATGGTTCACATAAGACTTATTTTTTGCTAGTAAAGTTTTAAGTGGCATTTGTGAATGTAATTCTGTATTGTAGTGCTTGACAAAGATTTTGCCAAAGTAATCCCTCACCCAAGTGGTTATATCAGCTATTGATGAGTGACGGTTCTTGATGCAGTGCCTGCTGAGGGATCAGAAATCACAGGTGTTCAGCTTAGACTTGCGCCTTTGCCCTTTAAGCAGGAAATTCCTCCATATTTCTTGAAGAGTTTAATGATATTATGCACTGTAGAGGGAGAAATATGCAAATCTCTTCCAATCTTTTTTTGAGGAACACTATTTTTAAACATTTCAATAATTTTCTCACACATTTGTTGACAAACAGGAGATCATTTGCCCATCTTGGCCCTTCAAAGACTCATCATTTTGTGGATACTGCTTTTGTACCACATCATGATTACAATCACCTGTTGACATCACCTGTTTGAATTCACATCATTATTTAAACTATTTTGCTTCATTACTGGCACTAATGTGCCACCATCCCACCTTTTTTTGGAATGTGTCCTGAAATGCAGGAATAGATGTATATTAACAAATGAAATGAAGTTGGCCGACAAAACATGAAATATCTTGGGTTCATGTTGTCTGAAACAACATAAACGTCAAAAGTAAATTTAAGAATCCTTGTAATTTTTTTTTTTTTTTTTTTGCATTTTCCATACCATCCGAACTTTTTCTGATTCAAGGTTGCATAAAAATACATACTTAACACATACCTTATGCAGTTATCCCTTGTGATTCACAGGGTTATGGGTGCAGGGTGCAGGGTGCACAGAAAGGCTTAAATCTGCAACTATGTTTTGGTCCTATGGGTTTTGTATATTCTAAGTTTACTGAGCTAAATACGATGCAAAAATTTGCGAGAAATGCAAGATAGAATGATCACTGAGCAAGCAAATTACACATGTGAGGCTGGCTACCGAGACAAAGACGTGTGGCATCCCACAGAAAAAGTACATAGTTCAGCAGTTCTTCAGTGAACTGTAACTTTTTATGAAATTTAACTTATTATAACAAAGTTGTGTGTATATTTAAGATAATAAATGACAAAAATTATTAATATTACAGACACAAAATGATAAACACAACATTTTCGCAGACAAAGATAATGTCGGTCAAGTATTGAAGTTATGAAATGAAATCCCCTGTGAACAGCCACCTGAAAGTTATGCAAAGTTTTGTCCTAGTATGATGCCAACGTAAATGAAGATTTTTAGAAGCTGGAAGCACTCTTGGACAAAGACATTTTCTAACCCAGACAAAATCACACAAACAAGCAGGCACAGGAGAAGAACATAGATCTATAGAAACCTGTAATCCATGAGCGTAATTATAATCCAATTGTGCAGTGAACTGTTGACATTTAAAATTTGCACCATTTTTTCAATCCCATTTGCTGAGATTTGAAGTCCATTTATGCGTCACCTGTGTTTTTTGCAATAGAAAGCAAAACTCACAAAATAATTTCCATTTAATTATTGATGACAAACTAACGTGAACCAGCAATTCACAAGAGGCTGACTTGTATATACCTTTATAAGGGTGGCGTGAGACTATCTTTCAAGCGCTAAAGTGACATGATACAAACCAGCCCACCTCTAATCCACATTTTTACTAGGCTTCCATGGTAACTGACCACAAAAGAAAAGAGACCTACAACTCCTAATTCAGCCGTCTCTTGCATGTTTCAACGCACTCAGATAGATGCTGGAGCAGTAAATTGCCATGGTTAAGAGCCTTCTCTTGTAGACTATAAGTAGCTTCAGTTTGTACCCTCAATAGCTAAAGCCACACTTTCCAATCATGTTTAACACAGCAACAACATGATCTTACAATGAATGCTTAACATTTTTAATAATTAAGAACAGCAAAACATAATAAGACTGAAATAGAATTGGATTGGGGCAAAATGTAGTTTTAGAGTGCTGTGACAAGTTTAAAACCTGTTGCCAGTACTCTTGTTAAACAAAAAGCAGAGCATAATGATAGAAAAATCTGTAACTTTTATAAATGATACACACTAACAATTAAAAATAACAAAAATGCACATTATGGAAATGATGTGCAAAACACTTGCAAAATATAGAAGAACAGCTTCTCTGGAGTAAGCTGATGCCAAGACTAGTGTGACGTAAAGTAAAGGGCTGTTCTTTTACTATTGAATATCAGAGTTTGCCTTCATATAAGATTTTTTTCATAAACATTCAAATTAAATGTAAATAGCGATGTTCATTCTGACAGCTCCAATACTTACTGAAAATCTGTCCAGGAAAGGCTACAGAAATTGTAAAAAAAAAAACAAACCTGTTAATCATAACAATAATGCTGATCCTGACTTGATTTAATTTGATCCCTTGCTTTATGGGTTGTTAGTAGTAAAAGCTTGGGAGCACAAAGAGCACAGAGAGAAAGGGACAAAGGACTTGTGCTGTGCTGTTCTCATTTCATTTATCATAGGTGTGTGTGTGTGTGTGTGGTTAACATACTGTCTGCGTCCTTGTACTGTCTTTGAAACAGTGGTGCAGTGGTTAGCTAATTGTCCAGTTCACAGAATTCATAAGCACTAAAGGCACTTCATCCACACCAGGGCTTTTACAGCTTCTTAGAGAAAAAAAAAAGCTTATAGTACATCATCTCAAAATGTAGACATTGCTTTCTGGCTTTATCTGACGTTGTCTGTCACAAATGAAAATGGTTAGTGATTTTTTCTCCACTAGGGGAGAATAGCCTCAAATCTGCAATAGACCCAGAAAGACTGCATCTTTTGATTCTGAGAGTGATCTCTTTCAGAAACTGGAGTTTAGTGATCTGATCAAGGATTTTGCTGCAAAGAAATACAGAAAAGTACAAATTCAAAAAACAAGCATTTGTCTGTGTTGTTACACAGAATGGTCTATGCAGTATTTGATATTCCTGCTTTTGTGAGTATTTGCAATGGTTTTATAGTTGACTTTTCAAATATCAATTTCTGATGGTTATTTGGTTACTTGCCATCTGTGCAGCAATAGCTAATTAAAGATACAGTATAAGCTTTGATACAGTATACTTTTTCTTTCATAATTGCACAAAGTATGCCTGAATTTTTTGTGTTCTTCAGATATTTGTCATTTATTTTAAAGCTAAAACTCTGTATTTGTCATTTAAGCTCCTCTGTGTGACTCTGAGACCTGTACAGCACTCAGTATTTTGTGTAGGTGGGTAGGGCCCGAAAAATGGCTCTAGCCCAGGAGCACCCACCCTCTTTAATCTGGCCCTGCCTATATAATGTATAAGTTAAATGTATATATACACTGAAATCAGGAATAAAATCAGATCAAGAATGACACCAAAAATACAAATTATTTCAAAGTCAATGAAAAAATATTAAAGCAGTTGTGTAGGAAGGGCAGATGTGTGTATTAAAATTAACAAACATTTAGAATTCATAAGGGCTTTTCTTCTCTATTTTCATTACACATTTGCTGAAAATCAGACCATCACAGGGCACACTGACATGTGGAAGGAAACTGACGTGCCTGTGAAAACACACAAATCTACACAGGTAGTGGATGGATGGGAAATAGAACCCCAGTCTCTTGTACTGTAATACAGGAAGGCTTGGGTGTTGCACATGAAAACAGTTATGAAATAGGACACCAAAAATAATTGTAATTTTGATATAGCACTGTTAAATTAAATCTGAGTAAGTAAATCCCCATTACAACTTTAATCCTGCTTTGACGTAACAAAAAGTACTGTAGTTTTACTATATAGTAATAATGCTTAGGAAAATTTCTTTATTTCATTTTATTACATTTCAATTTATATCTTGACACAGAATATGTAGAAAGGAGTGGATTTTATATTATTATTTTTATGTTACAAATACTTTTATTATTTCATGGAACATGAAGAGATGACATGACATAATTAAACATGGAAACATTACAAGTTAAAAATCTTACTCTCATTAATTTATCATTATGCATATTCATGTATTGTTTCACTATTTTTTATTTGATTCAAAAATCAAAGAGCACCTACATATATGAGTCTAATGAGTGCAAAGCTTTGTCAAAGAATTCTTGTACCCTGTGTGGCAACAGCAATCACTACAAACTCACCATGTGTTTCAATGCATTAGACAGCAGTCTTCTCCCAGATGGCTTGTCAAAATCAGCAATAATCCAGATGGTCACCGCATAAATTATATCTTTATCTAAAAGAAAAAAAAGAAAGAAAAAATGTAATGCATAAATGAGCTACTGGACACAAAAGCTGCATCTATAAAACTTGCAACGCTCAAAAGTGTATTATTGTATATGTAATTTTGTGTGATACTGTGCCCACATTATAAGTCAGGCCACACCTCAAACCAATTAAAACTGACCAATACATGCTGATCTCTAAACATTAAGAACATGTTGAACTGAACACCCACAGGTGCATTTATGAAAATCAGTCATTTTATGACATTATAAAAATAAATAAGACAACTGGAATGACTTTGTCTTAATAAAATACTATTCATTTTATGTTGCAACAGGGAACACAAGAATAACATTCTCTAAGCTATATACTATCACAGTGTGATTTATATTTTTCATTTTTTTTAACGGCTTGAGTAATACATCTGTTAAATTTTATTTTTATGTTAGCACTACAAAAGCAATGGCAGAGGGATGGGGGCACTCAAAAGCTTTTTGCCATATTTACATATCATGTGCTCCAATTCCCCTGGCTGGAAAAAATGGATCTCATCCCTAGGGATTGCCCAAGACTGTATAAAAAGGAAGAAGGGAATCTGGAAAGCTTAATGACCAAATAAAGGAAAAAGAAATAATGTCTATTACATCACAATTTCCTAATTCACTAAAACAATTTTAAGACTTTTTTGTTGTTTATTTACTTTACAATGTATTTAAAAATACACGGTACGATTTACTGGCTGACGTGTATAAATCATTTACTTTGGGACCTGTGTTAAACCAACAAGAACTAGAGTTGAAGAAGCTTAGGAAAACAGTTCAACCAGAGAGTTGTTCACCATTTCAGATATGCCTATTATGTAAATAAACACATTTAGAATCCAGAACTCCAAATACCTGCTCTTATTTGTGCAAAGAAATTTTAAAGCAAGCTTTTAAGCAAGGAAAGTTTTTTTAAGCTACTGACTGATTTGAAAGGATCTTTTGCCGACTACTGATGGAGAAATGCATAAATTAAAGGTAGCGTTTAGAAAAAGCATAACTTTGTATTTATTAGGACAATCTTATTAATATCTAATTAGCAAAGTTGTTGAAGTGCTCTGCTTAGCATTATTAGGTCACTTTATTGAGACTAAATAATTTATAAACAAGAACAAAGCATTGGTTATTAATCTGTTAATTATTAGTCTGTAGTCTATGCGTTATGGTCTATTTATAGTGAAGCAAATAAAAAGTGTTAGGGTCCAGTCACTCAAGTGTACTGATATGTACAAAATGTTGTCAAAAGGTGAACAGACAAGCAGCAACACAAAAATAAGCATAGGGATGTTAATTGATCTATTCCTACTCAAAAAAAAGACATGTTCCTTTAATTCTTTCAAAACTATAAAAAAGTAAACATACTATCAAATTGAATAAAACTGGAGTGGAACAAAAAATGTTATGCAATATACTTTATGAATGTAGGAACAAAAGCAATTCAAGTAGGTGTTTTCTTTACTTTTCACAAATGCCCTCATTACATATCAATTATCACAGTAGTGGCTGAAAAGAAAATATTATTTTCAAAGAGGGTCCAAACTGAACACCATCAGGTGTAGAACCACCATTGATATGACACAGACCATCTTAGGGCACATTCCCTCACACATTCACACCCACTCATAATTTTTAGTTGCCAGTAACTTCACAAGAATTTCTTTGAGAGGTTAGAGGAAAAGAGTAGTACCCAAAGAAAACCATATGAAGACAAAAGGAGAACATGGAGACTTCCAAAGCACCCAGATCAGGATTTGAGCTCAGTGTCTTAACCCTGGCACCAGGGTGCTGACCTGAACAAAGTCAAAAGAAACTATAATAAAAACATTAAATAACATTTGTTATGTTTAAATATGGTAAACTTGCATTTAAGAAGGTCAAAACATCTCTAACACATGTATGGTACAGCTCATGTACAGATTTTAAGCAAATGTTTATGTTTATTTGATGATATGAAATGTAGAATCAGAATATATCATTTAAATTTTAAAAAATCAATAGCTATTTTATAACCGGCAAATAAAGTGCTTAGTTTGAACCCAGTCAAGTTGTGGTAATACTACCACTACTAACCCAATTAAATAGCAGTGTCCCAGATAATTAGTTCTCTCCAATATATTACCTTTTCATTAATACTAAAAATTATTTTAGTATCAGTAAATTCTTTGTCACTTGTAAAAAATAAAGAAAGTACACCCCTAATAACAATTACCATTATTGGTTAAATACTTCATATTTTCCATAACGACAGCACTCTTATCTCTGGAGTCCAAGAACGAGAAAGTAACAAAATCTTGCCAATCCTCTAAAGCTGTAAAAACATAAACAAAGAAATAATGAAATGTTTCTACCATAAAAATAGTAATACATCTAACAAAACACATACACTTTTTAGTATAAATAGTGAAGAATGTGTATCCAAATAACAGATGTAAAGAAATAATGGACAGTCTTAGCATATTCATCACCTCTTCCCCAAATTACAGTTTATCCTGTAATTATGACTGTATTATGAACTTGAAGAAATAAATATCAGTTTGCACAGACACTCAAAGGATACTAGAAGAGCATGTTCTTTTTTAGATGCAGCATAGTGGATGTGGAATAAATGTAATCTCACTTTCTATTCTGATCCAGCAATCCTTTTTCTGAACTGGCTGCTTACAGAGTCAGGGAGAGCTCACAAGACAGAAACCAACTCTCAATCAGAACACCCACCTTTAACAGTTTAGGAATTTTGAATAAAGCATGAATTCCACGTAATAGCAGACAGCAGCACTACAACCTTAGCTATTGTGCCTCCAAATGTCTGTTACTTTATCTATACAACTTACACAATACCAAATGCTGTAACCAAAAAATAGTGTACAAGTACAACCATAAGTTTAGTTATAATAATAATATACTCTATTTATACAGAGCCTTTCCCATGCTCAAAGTGCTTCACAGAAATTTGGAAAGAACATTGAATATACAACACTGGATACAAATAATATCTGCAAAAACACTAAATAAAGATAAATACAGGATAAACAATACAATTAAATAGAATAATAGTTAAAAAACCAAATACTACAAGAAAACCATGAACAAATAACATAATTTGAGGCATAAACAAATCTGGACATAGATTAAACTAAAAAAGTGCCAGAATGTCAGGGAAGGTTAAACACTTTCTTGAACACACAAGTTTTAAGTTTCTTTTTGAAAGAATGAATTGAGTCAGCTGATCTCATTACTTTCATGAGGTTGTTCCATAGTCTGGGTGCTTTAGAGCAAAAGGCTCTGTCACCCAAAGCACGCAGGTTGGTTTGGGGCACAATGAGATTGCTAGAATCGGTGGACCCTAGTGGGTGGACAGAAGCATAGTGTTGGAGGAAGTTACTGATGTAGTCCAGTGCAAGGCCATTTAAAGCTTTATAGGCTTTTAACAGAATTTTATTCTCTGTTCTGCAAGAGACAGTGAGTCAGTGAAGGTGGAGCAGGATGGGTTTTATGTGCTTACTGTTGCAGGTCTGTGTAAAGACTCTACCAGCAGAGTTCATACCCACCCAGAGTTGTGATAAAAGATTAGAAGGGACACCTGCCAGCATGGAGTCGTTACAGCAGTCGATATGGAATGTAATGAAAGCTTGGACAGTGTTACTCAGCATTGGAGAAGGAGAGGAATGAGGGATTACGAGATATCCCATATGAAAAAGTTCTACAGAAATTGACTATATTTTCTGATATGTTATATATACATCATAAAGTTTTAGTACATAGCTGTTCATATTCAAATAAATAAATATTTAAATATTCTTAACAACTGAAGTATGTAAACATTTTAGTATCACTTTTTATACATATAATGTGCAATTAAAAGTGAAAAAATAACAATTAATCAGTTTGAGATGCTACAATTTATTATTGTAAAATATATAACTGTATGTAGGTCATATAAAATTCCCTTTCCCATTGCAATCAATCTCTGTTAGATCTGGTTTATGGCCAGAAATACAATACTTCATGGATATTAAAAAATGCAGTATTTGCTCTTTATGGAAAACCACTTTGAAGTGTAAATATTCTACACTAAACTACAAAAGCAGCAGTTAGCACTGAAAAAATGCTTTTTGGAATACTCCTCAATATGGCTGGTGTGTGTTATCTTCTGCCTAAAGTTAGTTTTATTTTACCACAATTCACTTTAATTCAAGACTGTTATTTTGTATATTTTGCTTTATTATGTTTTTGCAAAGACACGCACACAATAAGATGAGTAAGCAATATAAACAGTTTGCAAACAGCATAGTTCACAAACTATCATTTCTTTGATTGTGTTATGTACAAGTTGGGATTTTCTTTTGTTTCTGTAACTCTTCATCTTGGCACAAACAATAAAGCTTTCCTTTTGACACAGCAAGTTTATGTTACTTTATTTAAAGCTTCTGGCTTTTTTTTTTTTTATTAGAAACCAGCTACAAATCTAGCGAGCCAATATAGCCATGACTTCCTGATGATGTGACTTTTGTTTAAAAACAAAAAAAAGCACACAGTGACCGTAAATTGGATGTCCAGAAGGTTTAAAAATTCAGCTTGGAGTTGTCAGCAAACAAGATGCTGAAAAGCAGGTAAGTTTGCCTATGGTTAATTAAAATTTCTGTTTTGTTTAATGTAATAGTAATGAATGTTAACCATTCTGCTGAACAGTGTAGTGTAAGTAATTATTGCACAAGGTTAACACCATTTGACATTAGTTTACAGTTTAAAAAACACCTGCTTTTCTACAACTGTCGAAAAAATCACATGCAATTGTCAGGGCGTATTAACGACTAATTTGTTATGTTTCTCTATCTGTACTATACTGTACAAAATGAAGATTTTTATTATTAGTTCACTGCTTGTTAAAATGTAACAGTTTTAAAGTACTGTGGTGTTACATATTTAAGGTAAAGTCCAGGTGTTCTGGTGGGTGGATACTGCTCACTTTTTCATATATGCCAATTTTAATGATATAATTAATGTGTGCATGTACAGTAAAACAAATTGAATTAGACTTAATTCTTCTCTACTTCACCCTTTTACTATCACTGGAAAATGGCCTCATGTTATGCCATCAATGATTGGAACAACAATAAATGCCAAGCTTTCGGAGCTCAGAGAGAAGAAAAAAGTCCCCAACATCACGGAAGAGATCACCCTGATGCTTTTTGATAACTAGTTTCAGCGTTGTTTTATATTAATGTTTAGTGTTGTATGTTACAGTGATGTTCTTCACTTTTTCCTGACGTACCAGTTAAACAATAAATACCTTTCAGTTTCTTTCTGCTTGTGTATGTATTTGAGGCAGTTTTGGCTACAATTTACCGTGTTCATTATGGAAATTAATATGTGAAATTCCTTTTTATATTTAGTATTTATATATTTATTATTTATTTATTTATACTTACATTTATTAGAAATTATTGTAGTGTTAATTAACAATAATAATCCAAGTAAATGTGGTATATCTTTGTTTTTGTTGATTAATCTGTGGAAAACACCTTGGGTTGCATTTAAATGTATGATAAGGTGCTATATAAATAAAGTTATTATTATTACTAATTAAATAATTACTAAAATATTTTAATAACAATAATAATAATAATATAAATATCTTACAAAAGAGTGTAGCAAATTATGTAGTTATATGGAGAGATTTAAGATTTATTTTTAGATTTACTAGGGGGCTCCGCCCCTTGATCACTTTGCTCGCCCACCCCCAGGTTTGGTTTACCAGATATACAATTTAAAGAGAGTGTTATTTTCATGGGAATTGTTACAAATGCATTATTTTTACTTTTACTTTAAAACTTTTGGAAAAACAATACTTGACCTTTATTTCCGGCGCCCCCCCTCACAACACGAGCGGCAGAGATGCAAAGTGGCAAAAGGACAGCTGCTGTACAGGCTTTACAGTGATTGATGGGCAGCGCGACAGGAGCAGCAGCAGAAGAAAGACAGCAGATGATTCGACGGCAACTCCTTAGCATGTGTTCAGCTGCCCCCCTTCACAACACGAGCAGCGTTATACCTCCTGCGAGAAAGAGATTTAACCACGCCCGGGGCCAGAAATAAAGGACAAGCATTGTTTTTACAACGTCACGCGGGTGGCTAAACACATGCAAGGAGAAGCAGTTGGATCATCTGCTAGCTTTCTGCTGCTGGCGAGCTACGTGTTTTGCTTGTCGCTTGTCGTTGTTTTAAGAGCTGGGAGCAAGTTAAAGTGTTTCTCACGGGACTTCAAATTGTCTTCCGAGAAGATCACATCTCGTCTCCCTAGTCTCACTCCCAAAGATTTTTTTTTATAATAGAGAGATGTATGTTACATATATATCATATAGGTTTCATGTGTGAGTTTATCTAAGAAAGTGGCCATAATCTTGCAAGAAATAAGTAATAAAATATAGGGAAAATGTATGGCAAATATAGAACATATACTACTTATAAAATACAATTGTAAATGGCAACATGTACTAATTTAGCATTCTGGTCATATAAAATCCTTACTGTATTTTTCCATATGGGATGTTACTGATGTGGAAGTTAGAAAGTTTCTTAATGTGATAAATGTGGGTAGAATAAGTAAGGGAGAAATCAAAAATGACACCAAGAAGAAGAAAGTCTGTTACCAAGGGTAACTGAGAAAGAACTTATGTTTGTAAGCTGACCTTTAATGCAAGATAACATGAATTTTACATTGTTGCAGTTTAATTTTAAAGAGTTATATTCCATCCAGATTTTAACTTCTGATGAACCTTCAATTTAAACAAAGCAATAGATCTCAGTATCATCTGCATATAAACAATAACCCAGTCCAAAGCCACAAATAATATAACCAAGGGGAAGCACGGGGATACAAAAGAGCTGATGGCAATGCCTTGAGGAAATCCTTGTGTGACAAGCACTGAGCTGGACCTGCTGTTGCCAAGACTAATGAACTCTTGCTCATCAGTCAGATATTGTTCTAACAAGGATAGACAGAGACGGGTATTTTTAAGGTTTCTGAAAGAATTTTGAAGTTTACAGGTATGAGCTGGAAGAGGAACTGAGACAGTGACAAACAATGTTTTTTGGCCAAAGAGGCCCAAATCAGTGCTGCAAGTGTGGACAACATGTAATTCTGATGTACAGAGTAGATCCAATATGTGACCAGCAGAGTGCGTAGGAACATCTACATGCTGCACCAAGTCAAAACAGTCCAGTAGGGATAGGAATTTATCTGCCAGCTTAAAATGCACTTATAAAAATGCATGTGAGTTAAATGCAAAAATAACCATTACAATAAGGTCAATATACATGAATAACAGTCTAAAAGTTTATCAAGTTTACAGTACTAGGGTGTTGTACAGTGTTAGCCATTATGAATGTAGAGAAAAGCCAAGCAAAATGAGTTTACAGCAATACATTAAAGAGAAAAGATGCTATGAAGTTGAGAATTCTTGAATAAAAAAAAAAAAAATCAGATAAATAACAAAAAAAGTATTTTTACTAAAACTGGCAAAAAAAAAGCATTGCTCACAATGATAACCTTCCAATGTACAGCCAACAAATTGGAAATGTGGAAGATATTTTTATTTGTAGAGCAAAAAACAAAAAAGATAAAACATTCAAAATTCATTTATCAGTACTGTTATAGTAGCATAAGCAATGTGGAAATCATATAGCACCTTATGAAGCAAATAACAAAAGACTTTTAAAGAAAAGCGGATCAAATACATAGTTCAAAAACTTGGGGAATACTGTAAATTCATATGTTAAGCAAAGCTTTATCCAAAATGAAGTGTCATAGACTTTAAATATGAATTTTATTTTTGTAATGACAGTAAATGTGAATATTAGGAAAAAGGTACTGTAGCATCCTTAGCATTATTTTTACCCCCAAAAATGAGTAAAACACATTGAAATTTTTTTTCCTACAAGAAAAAATGTTAGTACATGTAACATAAACTTGTTAATACTAAAGCAGCAACATAAATACACTAAAAAAGGTATGTCTAGTGTCCACGTGCTTTGTGTGACATGTGTAATCAGAACAGTAGAAACACGCTTTTTCCACATTTTGCTTATATATATATATACATATTTTTTTATTTTTTTTTTGCTTGCGAATGAGTAGGTACAATGTCAGTGTCCGGTGCGCATGATGGACACAGCCAGTGTGTTATTATAGTATATCACAGTGCAAGGATTAGTGACTTTTACATTTCCGCTGATATGAACATCGACAGGTACTGCATTGTAAACGGGAGCTAATGTCTTTTTGCCCATCCACCTGATGGCAATTTGTTTGCCTTTTTGCCACGTAGATACAGCACCCCGATGCAGCATTACGGGACTGAAATCACCAGACATAAAAAAGAGTTTAATTCCACATTACCGTTTTACTATCCATATCAATGTCTGATGACCAATTCACATTGTCATCACAATAGCTTGATGCGACTAATGGTTCAGGCTGTCAGGCTGCTGTTTTGGCGGCCTTACACCTTTTTGCCATTTGTGAGCTGCTGGAACACTATCTATGACATGTGGAAGTGTGTGGCAACAATTCAAAAACAGATATGTGGCAGACCTAGAAGAAGAAGGGTTGAGTTTAAAAATCAAAATGGGGTGAGACCTCTTATAAAAAGGGACAGAGAGTAACATAATAAACATAATGAAAGCTTAGCATTTTTCAGAGATCAATTGTGCCAGAAATTATGTCTTGCACACAATGCACAATGGCGTACAATGCACAAACAGAGCCTTGGTGTGCTTATGAAGGGATATTACCGTATGTTAATGAAATATCCTTTTCAGGATATTACCATATGTTAATTAAAGCCATTAAAATAATTATTTATTTGCTTTATGTGAAATAAAATATATATATATATATATATATATATAGCATATATATAGCATTTCTTCAGGTATAGCACTACCTGTAATTTATTAAAAAAAAGGCCCTTTTTATTTACTTTTAAATTTTATTGTAGTTTTTCACTTGTAGAAGAAGATTCTCATTTTTACTGTGATATTGCTATACATTAAATCAATTACACATCATAGTAAATATATTTTCACTGAAAATAATCTGTTTTAGGCTTGAAGTCAAAAAGAATGTCCTACTTTTCCACTGGTAACAATCATTTCATGGTCATCTACATGGATTTCACTGAGATTCACAGCAAATAATGATGAAATTTAGTAGGAGAATAAAACTACAGAATACCATATTTCAAGCTAACCATATGACATGAAGACATGCTTTTTCACAAGTGTTTTAAGATAATAAAAGCTATTTTGTAGTGCCTGTTGAATCTGAACTTTAGGTAAGCAGCAGAAGACATTTTTTTCCAGTAAGAAGAATCGCATCTAACACAGGCAGCCATGTTACATTATGTAGTTTTACTGCAGCTGCCTGATAATTTGTGTGCCTTTCTGTATTTTTACGGTTGGGCGCATGTTTATATTAAGTTGATGAAAAAGTATTTAAAGACTGTGGTCACGGCAAATGATGTCAATAGTACGTACATGTGTAAAGAGCCACTAATACTATACTTCTGGTTACTCAAAATGTTATGCTTAATATTTCATTTTAGTGCAACAAATTCAACATTTTTATGCAACATTCTGGGGCTTCATTCACATTAGTTGAAGCCAATGATACTATGAACTAAATGTAGTTAATTTCTCTGTTATTTTTATTAATAAACATTCCATATTGCCGAGTAATATTTTTTTACATATTGCAAATTGTTTTATTTTGGTACCTAATTTAAGATGTAAAAATTTAAAGTGTACAGATTTTTTAAACATTGTACACTTTTCTCTGGCTATTGTGAAAAATAGCATGTTCAAGAAGTGCAACCTATGCAGCACAGAAATATGGTACTATGCAGTTTACAGGAGGAATTTATTGCTAAAACTATTCAATTAATTATCAAGAACTAATTAGTATAAAATCACTTCAGTGAATGTTTAGTTCCACATTGCTCATTTCTTAAATCAAGTGCATTGTTAGAGGATGATTCTGGACTTACTTTGCTAGTAATACAGTACAACAATAAGGTCTGGGTACTCTTAAATCTAAAGTAAAATAAATTGGTTTAAATGCTTTTACTATTATTATGCTTCTTAAAATGAGATAATGTAAGCAATTAGTCAGGAGTGGAATGGTCCAGGACATGCATTTGACTAGTTGTCAGTGTGGTATTCTTTAAGTCAAACTCTTAGCCAAAAAGTTAAATGAAACACTGCCATGAATCTCATATAATAACTTAATTACACAAGAAATGCCATATTTGGAAATTTAGAGTATTACTTGGCATTTTACAACAGAAAAGTGAGTGTTGAATACACAATGTTCTTCAGACTGCCATGTATTCTTTTGTATTAGCTGGTGTCTCATTTAATATAATTTAATCAAAGCCTTTACACTCATGAAAAATGTTAATGGTACTGGTAATCTCCTGATTAAAATTTACTATAGCCTACTATAAAGAATTTCAGACAAAATGATATTAATTACTTTTGTAGTTACAGAGCTATCATAATTAGACATTTCTGTGTATTGAATATCTAGGATCAGTGGTAGCCCAAGATGGAGAAATAATTGCAGATATAACGCACAAAGTGTATTATTGATGGAACAATTGGAAGAAGTATCGTGTAATCGAAGAATTAAAATGAAGGTTTAAGTTAAGTGTTTTTAAGACAGTGGAAGACCAGCAATGATGTATGGAGTTGAGACATGGGCAGTAAAGGGAGCACAGGAGAAGAAGTTAGATGTGCCAGAAATGAGAATGTTGAGATAGATGTGTGGAGTTACTAAAAATGGACGGAATAAGAAATAAGAGATTCAACAAAACTGGGAGGGATAGATAAGAAAACACAGGAAAGTAAGTTGAAGCAGTATCAACATATCATGAGGAAAGACAATGAACATTTTGGAAAAAGGGTGAAGAGAATGGAAGTACAGGGGAAGAGAAAGCAAGGAAGGCAAAAGTAGAGGTGGATGAATAAAGTAAAAGAAGATTTGAAGGAAACAGTTTCGACTTCAAGGATGTGCAAGACCGAGCAGTATGGAGAAGTTTGATTAAGCACATCAACCCCACACAAAAGTGGGAAAAGATGAAGAGGAAAAAATTTTGTTTTATTTAATATCTGTTAAACAAATCATGGCCTAATAAATTCAGACCATTTAAAATGAAGATTTTTTTATGAGGTAAGAGACCATACATCACAAAAACACCACTACCGAAAACCATACAGCAATAATAATTTTAAATTCAGATTCTTCTCAGTTAAGAACTTGTAATGTAAAATGGACTGAGCCCAACAAAACAAATCTTTACGTACACCTGTGCTCAACACCTATTACCAAATATTTGACTGCCTCTTAGTGCTTTTTCAAACACTCCTGTTATTCCTTCATTCTTAAACCCACCTAATCCAAATCAGGGTCACAGGAGGCTAGACTTTACATGGTAGCATTATGTACAAGGCAGGAAACCACCCTGAAAAGGAAAGCAGCCCACCACAGAGCACATGCTCAATAACAATGATTTTTATTTTCGTTCAAAAGTGCAGAAGCTAGGATATGGATTAAATTTGAATTAATCCTCTTCTGCAACATAGTTTTAGTTTTTTTTCCATCTAGATTTTTAGTACAATACATGTACTGTATTTGGCTTATACAATTGCTTAAACTTAAAAGGTTAGGTTATAAAATGATATCAAATTCAGAAGAATACTGCTTAATATAAGCTAAATGAAAAGAAATGAAACCACTCAGCCTTGTTCCTTTATGTCTCATGCTTGAAAAGATTCTTTTTTTAAAAGCAGTCAAAAACTTTCAGGCTATTGTTTATACAGCATGATTTATCATTTTTTTGATAGTTTGTCAAGCAAAACCTGTGAAAATTACATAAATTCATGTTTATTAAATGGCTTAATAAATTGTTTTTATGATACATGAGTCTCTTTTAAACATGCACTGAGAAGTAAAGTATGTCCCATTATAATGGAATTCTGCAAAGGTTCTAGTAGAATAGAGGAAAGCCCTGCAGAGAATTGTAGAGCATCACAAAGAGAAGCTTGCACTGTGGGCCTATTCTTTGAAAATAAAGAAATGAACGCATATGTGTTAGGCAGAAGAACTGTAAATAAAGTTCTAATTACAAATTAAAGAAGGCATTCAATGGTAACTGAATAGCTTATTCAGGTTGGGGAAATAATAATCAAAATGCATTTTCAGTATACATTGTATTTTTCTAAAATTATAATATTCAAATTAATACATCAAGTTAAAGACAATCACAATGTCAAATTATTATTTATACAAATATAAACATGGCTAAAACAACAAATCAAATATTTTGAAATTTTTTACTGTTGTCGATTTCAATTTTATAATTTTTGTAAAAATTGGATAGCCCAGTATTGAATAATTTTCCCTTTTGTTACATGCAGAACTAAATTTCACATAAAATAATCACAGGATTGTTTGCTTAGTGATCCAAGAATACCTGAAGGTATTACTTTTATTACTTCAAAGAAATTAAGTGTTTATAGGCCTTCTTTAAATGTATGGTAATAATATCTAAAAATAATAATAGATAATAATAAACACATCTGACATTAAACATTTTAAGGTAATAATAACATTTAAAAGTTAATGTGAGAGAAGAATATTAGAGTACCCACATGATTTTTGCTATTAAGTAATTTCTCTTTAACATCACAAATTTGAGGTCTCGTTATACACCACAAGGTAATCATTTCTCAGAGAAAAAACTAAAAAGCAGAACAAACACAGCAAGAAAGCTACAATATATCTGGTAAAACCAACAAAGAAATGAAGGCTAATACACAGTGTGCGATGGCTACTCCATGTCCATTGTTGAGGGCCATGCTGGCTACAGTGCAAACATACATAAAGTAATTCTATTACTTGACACAGTTTTTTCATGTTCAAAAAAAGCATGCACCCGCCCTAGGGCAACAGAGAACCCATAAAATTCATCACAGTCTCCAGGCTTTTCATATGCAGTGAGCTTCTTAACTAGAAGCCAATTGTTACTGCTAATACAGCATGCACTTTGAGGCAGAATCTTCATTCACTAGCTTGTTGAGATTAAAAGTGTTAATTTGCTGCTTCTACTTTTAAAGAGCTACAATGAAAATTCAGAAATGCTTCTTGTTTTCTTAACCAGCTGTCAGTTAACACGGAGATCCAAATAAGCAGGGAATCAGAAAAACAGCATCTAACCTGATATCATTTATACTTGTGTGTATTCAACATAAAATATATGTTTCAGTAAATTATTTGGAAAGAAAAAATACAAAATGGACTGAGAAATAGCAGTCTACCATGGTCCTCAAAACATTTCCATTGCATCCTCAAAAAAGAAACACCTATAAAATTAACCATATATGACAAGAAACATGTAAAACCATGGAAAAATGAAAGAAGTAACAAGTTTCATTATCATCAAGGGTTTTCTTCTAATGAAGAAATTGACTGAAGAAGATAACCCTGAGCTAGTGAATGAAAAATTATTGTCAAGGATGTGCACACTGCATCCTTAACTGCTTTCACTTGTAGTTTAATAAGTAGGATCTATTGGGGAAACTTTTTGAGGGTCTAGGTCAATATTATTATATGCTCTAGAGTTCTCAATTTGTTTGTATTACATTCTCACAAAAGTCAACGTTTTTAAAGCATTATCACCTTGTCCAAACTGTTCCTTTATTCATTATTACACTACTGGATAGCTGCTCTTGAACAATGTCATTTATAATTGATTTTATTATTTAATATGTAATATTAGGCAAATTAACTGTCCAAGAATTGCAATGACCATTGGATATAAAGGGTTTGTATACTGTATGTAAACATTACCAAGAAATATAAAATATGTGTCACCCTGTCTTGGCAATGTACAATATTTATTTATTTTTATTCATATTAATCTCTGCAACACATTACTCTAGAATTTCTGAAATTTTCTAATACAACGAAATTACTCTCTTTTGGATCTGTACAATACAGAAAACATTAAAAAAAAAAAAACAAAAAAAAACTTATGTGAACAATTATCAGTTTATCCAGATATATTCTTTGCAATGTAGTGATGTACCCCTCTTTCTAGTTTAACACTATTTCTATGTTTAATTTGTATAGGTGATTTTAATATTGTCGGTTTATAATCTGTCAGACACACATCCAGGCTCCTTGTATTGACCACTGCTTCATTTATTTACATGTGTTGTTTTTTATTGTACTGCTCAGTTTGTATATTTGTTGAATATTATAAATAAATACAGTATATATTTCATTCATCTCTCTCACTTCTCTCCAGCAGAGGCTATTCTGTCTCGGTACAATAGCTGCAAAGATATTTTTAGCTTATCACTGGAAATTTGATGTTTCTATCTCCTTTGCATTTTGGCAAGCCTGATATTTCATTTTGGTTCACCTAGAACTCTCAGTGATGGTGATCAATGGGTCATCTGCTTCATAATGGCCAGCAGTTGCAGTTGCTCTGCTCTGCTCTTCCTGCTCCCTAATTCCTGGCACAGTGGGGTCTGACATTTAGGCTGCATTTCCCTCCTAGGTTTGCTCAGGCCATATTCTTTTTACCTTTTTAACATGACAAATTTTGTGTGTTTTTGTGTATTTTTACTGTTATTACTGCATTTACAAATTTGACTGTTTATTTTATGAGAAACATGCTGGTGTCATTATTTTTACTTCTCTTTAGTATTATTTAAACTTCAATAAATACCTGACCACAAAAATAATACATTTCATTTATATAGCATATTTCCCATGTTCAAAGCACTTAATTTTAGTAATCTTATTTGGCCAGTAAAGCATTATGTGATGGTTCATGTTCTTAAATGGTAATGAATAAATGTAACATTTACTGATTGAATAACAGTTTATCTGCTAATTTTTTATAGTTTCCCATCTCCATATGAAGAAATACATGAGCTATATCATTGTATCTAATTTTTATATGGAATTACGTAGTTGCACTTTACAAAGTATTTCTTTAAACCTACCACAATGCTCTTAAACTGTATCTACATCTATAGCTTTATCCAACTTTATTCCCTTCCATTTTTAATCATCTGTTGTAAATGTGTTTCTTTGGAAGTTATTTTTCCTCCAACCACTAAAAGACTTTGGCATTAATTATATTCTGGTTACTGGTTTGTAAAAAGCCAACAATCTTTGTCTGAAGTACATGTTAAATTTTATAAAAGTTCAAGTCAGTGCAGACCTCACTTCTTCTTGTAATTTTCTAAAATGTATTGAGTTGATAAGGCAGGCACACTTATAGTAGTTGGAACATTGGATTAAACAAACCAGACTGCTAGTTCAATCTCCATTTCCCCTCTCATTGTTTGACTATGAGTGATCAATTAAAACAAAATCTGCTCCACTGTGAAACAAATACACTATTGAAATCTATCCTGACTATGAGTTACCTTGGGTAAAGAAATTGGGCAAATCTGACAAATTTAAAATAATGAAAATGTTTGGGTAACGAAAATTACTAATCAGTAAACTAAACTAAACTTACAGATATTTCTGTGGAGGGAGAGAGGTTTATAATATTAGGTCTAACTCACATTTTTGTCCTTGTAGCTTTCAACCCTCTATTCTAAAATCTCAAACATTCTCACTAAGGCACAGTTCCTCTTTTATGTGAAGTAGTCTGCATTTTGAGCAGTCTATCTACAGTATTATCGTGCTTACTGTTTTTGAGTCTTCTCAAGTTATACTCACCCCAAACAAAAAATTCTTTTACTACTATGGTATATTGACTTGTGTAAAGCTCCTCTATGTACATATGTTATTTTTTTAATACTTCAAGCAAGATACCATCTAATCAATGAATGTCACCTGTGACAGATGGCTGGGGCCCATGCCTGGCCGGGACGCCCCTTCACCACATCTGCCAGGGGGACAAGGATGGGAAGCCCAGTATCTCCCCATGGACGTACGATGGCAGCAGCCCCGGGTTGCAGCGGTGCCTCGGACTCCCCCAGGGCTTCATGGGGGTTGGAGTTCCGTGCAGCTCTGTGCACTTCCAAGTGCCTGATAAAAGGGAGCCAGAAACCACCACTCGATGGCCATAGTCGGGAGAAGGAGGACTAAGCTTCTGGAGGAGTGGTGGTCCTCCAAGAGAGAGAGGACAGTGGTGTTGTTACTTTTGGTGCATGGGACTGTATTGTGGCTGGAGGGATTACGGGGAAGACGTGCCCTCCAGCTGAAGAGAAAAATAAAAGTCTTTAATTTTATACATGTCTCCGTGTCCATCTGTGCCGGGTCAGGCGCAATATAGCGCCTTTACATTACACACCATTATTACATTATTATTTTGCCCTTGTACATCTGTTTTTTCAACTCATTTATGCATAATACAGTCTAATTCCTAATTAAAACTATTAAGTCAATACTTTCCCAAACTTCCGACCTCCTGTTTCTTATGTTAAACAACCCTCATCTGACCTGAGCATATATCTTGTCAGGAAAACCACTTCTGATGTCAATGCTGAAAAACATGCCAATATTGTTTAAGTCTAAGTAATCCAGTCATAGAACAAGAACAAGCCACACATTGAACTCCATCATTGCCAAAATTTTGCCACTTTTATTTCATCAAAATGTATATTTTTGACCATAATCTTTTCACTCACTTGTTTAAAGTTGTGTTCTATTATTTGCAGTATTCAACTACCTATGTAATTTATTAGAATGTGGATCTTGAATCACTCTGGCAATAAACCTGTCCAAATATTCAGTGTACAGTATGCACCTAGCAATCAACATGCTTTAAGAGAATCCCTGTTGTTGATGAAAACGTGTTTTTCAGTCTAGCCAGTAAATGATTCTAATGCTGTCTTAGTTTTTTCTGAAAGCAAGTTTTCAGGTTTCACTGGGGTTCTTCTGTTCTTTTTTTACAGACCCTAAAAGTGTTAACAGTATTTATTCAGCTGTATTTGTCAGGAAAAGGAAATTTTGTACCTCTAGAATTGATGACCCTGCATAAAATCCACCTCTTGTCCTTACATTATGCAACTACCCCCTGTCCCATCCAGTTACCTTGAGATGTAAGCTGTCATCGTGAATGTAATTATTTTGAAATTGATGTTTTGAGAAGCTGCCATCAATTTTAGCTGTGGTCTCCTTACAAAGCTTCTTTGAAAAGTTCAGACTTCAAATAAGCTTGACACTGCATAGGTTTGTTCCTTTTATTTGTGAGGGAGTTGACTTAGTTCCTAGACGCCGATTTTCTTTAACAAATTAAACTTTTTGAAACCTCTAGCACACAGATGTCAATATATATTTGCAGGCATATGTGTATATTACAGTATTAGCCAAGTCCTTGTCCTGTAGTAACAGGTGGAGTATAACTTTGCTATTAAACTTTTGGAAATATATGCAAATTACTAATAGTGAGAATGTGGACACATATACATATACCTTTTATCTTTTAGCACTGCTTTTTATTCCAATTCCTGTTTCCAAAGGTCTTAGATATCATAGCTCATAAGGGAATCCCTGCCTACATTTGTCAGAGCTGCACTTATGTTGCTTTTCAGCAAGTGTTACAACCAATTTGCCTTTTTGAAAAACAATCATTGAGAAGCTTTCTATGGAAGAAAGAAAGAGATCTCTGTAGGTTAAATTTGAACTCATTGTATAATGTTAAGCCACATGAACTGTGATTCCTGGAGATTGTGTGTATTTCATTCAATTTATCAAATCACCAGACAATAAGCTAAAATATCCACATAAATTACCATTGAATGCTGAACTTAAAGTAAATACTTCATCCCAAAATACTTTTAAATGTTACTTACCCCATCTACTTTGTAGTGGTGGCCAAGAAAAATATTTAATCTCACATTTTCATGGAGCTTGTCCCCTTATTTGTTGGTCAAGAGTCCCGTCTTCAGTCCTAAAAGTGACTCCCATGAGGCTTTAGGTTTCCTGTTTTTATGCATGCTGATATTTCAGGAGCATTTGACAATATTTTAGCAAAAATTAAGTACGTGTTTTGCACGTTTTGAGAATAACAACTGGATCACGGACATGTGGATTAAGCAACACGAGTAACATGAGGTTATCTTTATCCATGTATGTTTTTTAACATCATTTGCCACAGTAAATTTCTGGTCAATATTGCCCCCTATTTTGTTATAAACGTCTTTCTCCCTGTTCTGCATGAAAAAAAAAATGAGAACATTTTTGGATGCAGCATTCCACTAATGTAGGGGAAGAGGAAACTGTTGATGAACTAAAAGTGGATTTACAACAGGCATTTGCTTTTTTGCAAACACTATGATCAAAAGGTCCCAAACACTAGACATAGCATTATAGAAATGTGACCCTGTCATACCAAATCAACACATATGGAATATCTAAAAATGTTTGAAGAAGAGAACCCAGAAAACAAATGACTGATAAAACAAAACGATACTATACTGTAACAAAATAACATAAAATTCTTATACAAAAAATTACATTTACCGGGTTTTGATGTTAGATCAAGATATTCTTTTTTAGAACTCAGAATAAGTGGATTCAGTCTTGAAACAACGTTTGACTGCTCCATGAGGAATTGTAGTGCATCCATCTCATCAGTCATCTCACCCTTTCATAAGGAAGAAAATAGGTGAAGAAAAACATTATAGGGTACAAGTTAGTTTTCATTTAACACATAAGAACAAGGTTTTATCTTAATGTTGTGGTGTATGTAAAAAAATGTAAAACAGAACAGAACTATGGTGTCTAATAAAAAAACAGTCATTCGAATCCATGCAAATAGCTGCTTTGGTGAAAAAATATTTAGTATTAGTAGTACTTATAGTAGAATATAGTATTTATTTGTAACAACAGAAAACTACAATACAGTAACAATAACAGTAAGTAACTGCAGTTTATTTAGTTACACTAACAGCTTAAAAGATTTTTAAAAGCAATGGCATAGCATGTTTTGTAAAGCAATTTTAATATTCTTCTCACACCAGTGTGTTGCTTCTCTTTAAGGTAAATTGTGCACATTAAAATTCATACCAGATGTAAATGTGCGAGCCATGACTTATATATTTGTGAAGAGATGTCTAGTGATATCATACTATAGAGAATCACAAGAAGAGTAATGTAAAAAGCTTTGTTTTTGTCAATACAAAATATGTTTAACAGAAATACCATAATACACTGAGATCAGTAAACAAATTTATCATTTTTACAAACTATAAAACTAAATTCTGATTGTATAAAAGATTAATATTGTCTAGTCAGAAATCTGAATTCGCATTGTCCTAGGGCTGAATATATTTTTATTTTTTTTTTAACTTTATTGATTTTATTGTAATCATTCCATACAAATACATCAATTTTTACAAAAATAGGATTGAAAACAAATCAACCCCCACCCCTGAGAAAGAGATCATGGCCAACAGAGTACATCTTAATGCTAGTAAAAATAAGTAAATTGATGAGTTTAATAAGAGGACAAAGACAAATGGAGAAGAAAAAGAAATGGGAATAGAATCTGCTTCCTCAGTGCTTTAAGCTTATTCTAAAATATTATTGACTAGCAGAATACCCGCGCTTCGCAGCGGAGAAGTAGTGTGTTAAAGAAGTCATGAAAAAGAAAAGGAAATATTTTAAAAATAACGTAACATGATTGTTAATGTAATTGTTTTGTCATTG
>JANRMT010062833.1:39835145-39852887 GCA_026402145.1 Polypterus bichir lapradei
ATATATATATATATATATATATATATATATATATATATATATATATAAACAATTCACATTTGATTAAAGTGCACATAGCAGACTTTAACTTAAAGGTATTTGCATACATTTTGGTTAAACCATGTAGAAACTACAACATTTTTTTCTATACATATAGAGAGTAGGGAGTGATTGTGCACATGCTGGTGGAAAAATGTTTCTGTCATTGTCATCTGCCAGACAGGGGATCAAGAACCATAGACAGGCTCAGAGAGGTTGCAGCAGTAATTTTTTCCTGTTTTTGCTTTAAATTCATCTCATCCTGGGATTATCAGGTCATTAAACTACTTTTTCTTGGCATCATTGTGAATTTGGTGCCATTTTGAGAGCAATCCATTCTATTCACGCCAGTGAATAACTGAATCAAACTGCAACTTAAAGATACAGCAAATATGGACATATGTAAATTGGAAGAATGTAAGTTTAGCATGGGAAAATTAATGAACAGATAATGCTTACCGTAAGTACAGCCTTCTGAATGAAATTAGTTGAATCCATGATATGCTGCATGGTAACAATTTCTAGATCATCAGGATTCAATGCCTTCTGAATGAATGGCAAACCATTGAAGAGAATCTGTGGCAGTGGACCCAACCCACTCTTCTTATAAAAGGCTCCTCCATCCTGTTAGATTAAACGTGCCACACCATTAAGTTCAAAGGGCAAACACTATTTCATACAACTTTTCTTTTATCTTCAAATGTATGCAAGAAAGAGTGCAACAGTATCTTTCCTCACCCACTTTGCCAAATAGAAATATGTGCTAAAAGAAAGAATTTCCAAACATTTACAAATAAAGTACTGCTGTAATAATTATATAACCGCAGAATTATAGAGAAAACTGTACATCATGAACTAAGGGAAGGAACTTCTGCTTAGTGACCTAACATATGGCGCGTATGATGCAGGGACTTTTTCTTTTTTTGGTAAAGACTCCTTTCTTGGTAGCTCCTAATAAGCTGTCAGTTAATATTCTGTTCATGTTTATGTAAGACTTGCTGTCCTCCGTGGTTCTGCCCACTTAGTAGTGAAACAGAACGGTAAGGAGGGCTCCACCCGGCTCCCTACTCCTGACGTCACTCTTCCTCCTCCCCTCGGCCTGCCTCTGTCTCAGATTAGTGCGAATATATCGCTCCTGCAAGTGAACTATGACACATATTGCAATCAGAGAAGTCACAAAATTAACTGGAATGCTCAAGCAAGTAATAGAAAAAACCCAATCTAAATCCGTTAAGTAGTTATCTTGTGAAAAGCAAACAGACATACAGACAGACAGATGATCGATTTTATATATATATATATATAGAGATGAAGCATTGTATCATATCTATTTCTCCACTATTCTTTATTGACTCTCTGCAGATGCTGCAAGTGTGTCATGGTTGAATATATAAATATAAGTACTGTAGAAGTGTCTGAGAACATTTCAGCACAATCAGAAGCAGATGGTTTAAATAAAAGGAAATCAACTTTGCAATTTACCTGTAGAATTAAAAATAAAACAAAATGAAAACATGTTATATAAACAGCAGGTGCAATGTTATCCAAAAAATAATAGTTTACAAAAGGGTGCTGTAGCTATGAGGCCTGCATCAGGAAAAGCAAATAAACTGCCATACTCTATAACTATATTTTGGTGGAAGGATTGCCACATTTGTACACTACTGTGCTATCCCAACAACTTATTTTTCAGAAAGGTCCATCATGCGTTTAATAAAGCACATGGATTTCAGGATGTCTCTTTCAATAGAGAAGCGGGCAAAGTGATAAATAGCGCTTTCCATTAACACAAGGAGCCAAAATACGCCTGACAACCTGACAGCAGTTGTTCTTTATGCATATTTTTAAGACACCTTTTTCTTTTTTTTACTTTTTTCAGGATTTTTCCTGACACTGTTTGACTAAAACCAAGATGCCAATTTCTTTGAAATTTAGAAATGAATTTGAACCATGTCAAAAATACTTGACTGTATTTTGTACATAATTCAAAGATTGCATAAAATACAATGTAAAGAGCTAATATGGCTATTCAAAAAACACATGGAACATTACGTATATCCTTTATGTCGCTGTGGCATCTTTTAGGTGCTCCCACATTAGTTCTCCTTTTAATGAAGTTATACACTATACACTGTATGTAAATATTGTACATTTTGTAAGATTCTTTTCCAATTCAAGATGGTTTGGTGCCAATGGCTATTCTGGAAATACTGAGTGCTCTGTGGGAAATATCCCTGGACAGGGTGCAACTCCATCACTGGTCACAGACATCCACACACCCAGTCATTTATGCCTGTCCAATTTAGAGGTGCAAGTTCAACTACAATCCTTAGTTTTATTTCTTTTGGAACTGTTTTAAAAGAAAAGCTTGTCAATCTTATTGAAAAATCCAAAGCTGCTATTCAGTCCCATGTATAAATCAGATCTATGATTTAGATCTGTGACAGGTTTATCAATAACAAACTACCAACTACAAATGTCTCTCAGCAATATATTGTAAGCTGACACAAAGGAGAAGCAACTAAAACATACTGTCAGCTTAGGAATCAGTTTTAACAAAGCTGAACGTTTTTATGGAGCAACACTGACAAAAGAGCGAGCCTGTTTAAAGGTCAGTACCCACGGCCAAAAAAGTGAATCGTCACTCAGCTGTAAACAGCTTTTACCTGAAGCACTGAAGAAGTCTATTTCCACACTGTATGTTGACCCAACCTCACAAGCTGGTTAGAGCAACATACAAAATGTGCCTCCATGTTTGTTGCATTTATTTAACTTGATAAGATTCATGTCTGTACTTTTTTGAAAATTTCTTTTACTTAAATGTTGAGGAACTTGTTATTTGTGCTGATAACATTTTGATAGCAGTTGTTTTTAAGGATAAAGAATCCAGCCAATCATTTAGTGCATTTCAAAAGAAAAGACATCACAAAAGTAAACAATCTGAGCTTTGACAGGCCACAGAATAATATGACAGATAACCTTGCTTTTGCAATTGTCATCCAATATTTCTGATCTCTAATATTTTTGCCAGCACCACTGCGACTAGAGCCCTACTAAACACTATTTGTTAACATGTCACTAACAGAACATTAAACTGCAATTTATTCACTATATTAAATTAGTTTTTTTGTTGTTTTTAAGATTTCAGAAGATAACTTATCTTGCTTTAACAGGAAGAGCTGATTATATTTTTGTTCTGTTTTATTTACTATTTTGCTAAGAAAAAATAATAATATTTGCTAGTGGAGTCCAGTTTACTCACCTTCCTATTGTTATCATAGGGTGAATCAAATCCAATGATTGTATCAACATTTGCACGAGGATATTTTTTGTTTAGGAATTTAATCAATTTATCAATAGTTAATACCTCTCCACTTTTTAGACCAGAATATACCTGTAAGTGCATAAAAAAAAAAAACAATGATCACCTTTCAAGCATATACTGTACCATTTAATATAAACGTCCTCCTTTTTGGTTTTGCAACTAGAGAGACTATATTTGAAACTATCATACTTTCACTAATTATGAAAAACATAATTCAGTCATGAGAATATAAAAACAGAATGTGAGATGCTCTATACCAAGTAACATGAAAAGTATACTTAATTAACTTAATTTAAATAAAGAAGTATATAGACTTGTCTCACTTAAAATAACTAAAGAAGGTAAGACAAAATATTCAACATAACACAACTTCTGTTAGTAATTTTTAACAGTCACTCTACATAGGATTACCCAGATAGCAAGGACCTTCCAGGGGTAGATATGGCAATAGGTTAGAAAAAACAGTTGGGTGGGGGAGAATGGGAAACTCACAGTTCCAATAATAAATGTTAGTGTGGATGAACAAAGACTACGAAGAGAAAGCAGACCTGGTTACCCTGGAAAGAAATCCACCAAAAGCAGTCTAGCAATAAGAGATCATGACACCCTTTGGAAGAAGCCCACACAATTACAGGGGATCAGCTATGTTCTACCAGATGCTAGAGGCTTCCTGCATGTGGCAGAGGACATACCATCAACAAAGACTAAAAATGCAAGACCCCCTAACACAGAGAGCGAGTCTCTAAAGGACTTAACAGAGGATTAATTAATTAACAGAGGAATTCCACTCAATAAGCGATGTCTTGCTCCACCATCAATCAGCCTAGAAACTGCCTTGCAGGCCTCCCGCTTCTAAAGGCTTTTAAGAGAATCAAAATGTATAGATAAAAGAATGTCCAATAAAAAGAATGAAGACTGAAAGTTTGCATAGTAATATTTTGCAGCAGGCAGAGAATGACCTCTCCTTCAAAGTACAGCTATATACTGTATAGGGTCCATTCAGGAAACACTCAACTGCATATACGTTTGTGGTCCAATAAGGTTATAATAAAGTTCAGAAATCCTGATTGGAGAATGGGATGTAGATGCTGTAATAGTGATCACAGCAGCTTCCTACACACAACACATGTATCTCATGTCTCTTGTTTTCAAAACGATTGTGATGCTAGGACTGTATTATACATTCTTTTGTTACTTTAATGTGAACTTTCCTGACTTACAAATAAAAAGGTTACTGCATAACAGTGTATGCTTTATCTTGTAGGCAGAAGCACCCAATTTCAAGTATTGTGTGTCTCTGGAACTTTGTTGTGTTATCTCTCTGTATTTAGTCAATTAAGGTACACTACAGTACCCCATAAAGCTTTGCTATGTACTATATAAAACATGGTTTCCGCACAACATCCAAATCGCATAATGTCCTATTTTACAGATGATATTGTGGACATTAAGCAGCGCACACCTGTACATTCCCTTAATACACAGAGTTTAATCTTCTGTTTTATAATATGAATAAATGCAAGCAGGCCATCTAAATGCATGAAAATGTAATTGAAACTTTTGCAAAACTGACAAACTTAATTAGTACAAGATTTTTGCAGGGACTATCCTGGGATTTAATCAAAAAGGTATTTGTATAGTCTTTGTTTCTCAAGAAGCACTCCTGCCACTAGAACGGCTGATCAAGTCTTTAACTTCTTCAAATGCTATCTATGAGATACACTGCTAGTTGCATACACACCACTATAGGTGAAGTTTATTGGTAGCTTGACAAAAGTGCCTGAAGGCTGCAAACTGACGAAACAACTTAACCTAATTAGATTAGATTAGATAAGATAAACTTTATTAATCCCATGTGGAAATTCAAATGAATTCAGCATCAGAAACATAAAAAAACAAGTGCGCATGGAAGACAGTTTATGGGCTCGGATATGTATGTTTCCCCATTGGACCAGGGATTGGCGCTGTATTCTAACATTTTCTCTTCTGTCCCTGTGCAGACTATCTGAAGAACCTGCTTCCTAGAACACATCACGCCCACTTTCGGTCTCAAAGAACCATCTATCAAAAATGTCACTTACACTGCCGGTCCCGTTGAGCCCTCCTCTTCAAGCCTAACAACTGTATAAAGGCCATTTTAGCTTTAAGTTCTCAGTTCTGTTTTGGACTCACGTCTTTAAAGATATGTTGTTTTACTGCTTCAATTTGCCAGACATTACCAAGTATACAGGATGGCTACAACAAACCTTTTTATGTGCTCCTTTGTTTATTTTACTATACAGGTGGTCCTCGGGTTACAACGTATCGACATACGACGTTTCAAGTTTACAACACTCACTCCCATAAAAACTTAAAAAAATTGAGACGTGAGAAGGAATAAAGGTAAGGATTTTTTTTTACACTCATTTTTTCTGTTACTACAGTACAGTGTACAGTACAGTATATTTATGTCCTTTTCCTTTTTCTGTGGCTTAGTTGTGTTTTTATGTTCTAGATTAGGATTTTGCAAATGTGTTAAGATAGGTAAGAACCTTAGGCTAGGGTGTGTTTCGACTTACACCAAATTTCGGGTTAAATCACTGTTGTAGGAACGGAACTTCGTGTCGTAACCCGAGGACCCCCTGTATAGGTATATTGATACATATCCTTCTGTTCCTCCACAGTGCTGGGAAACCTTCTAGTGATGGTAATTGACTCTGCTTCTTCTTGAGCAACTGACTAGACAGAACTCCTTCACAGCTTGACCCACTCAATGCAAAGCGCCCATTAGAGGCAGTATTTTGTTGTTGATTTCACACCACTGTGTGTTTGTTTTTTGTTTGACATAGAAGTAAACACGAGCAGCCAGGTTGGTACCCCAACATTTCTCATTTGCCATAACCTGTTATTCTCTCAGGCGACCACTATATATAAATAATTTTTTTTTTCTTAAATTCCTAAGCTTTCGATTCCTACTAGGAATCATCAGAAGAAAATGATTAGACTTATAGGAATATAAGACAATATAGAGCAAACGAGGATGGGAGGATAGGTGAATTGGGGGGGATTGATGAGGTGTAGATCGGAGGGTGTTGGTCACAAAGTCTTAATTAATATTTGCATGTTCTTCTTTTCAAGCCGGTGTATATTGGATTCATATCCAAATGTCTGTTAATGGCATTTTCATTGGATTGCTGCATTACTAGCTATGCTAAGATCCCATTGGCATGCCTTCTTTTTGTCTGTACTATTTCCCATTAAAATGAAAGTGAGTTTTGTAGCAAATTGAAACTAGATTCAATATATCATTCATGGCCAGCTTTGCAGCAATTTGAAAGATTGGCTCTGACACACTACACTACATTGATGATGCATTTGTCATATTAAAAATGATCAACTGAATGATTTTCATAACCACATCAATGCAATAATCCCTGCAATTCAGTTTACTATGAAAAAAGAAATAAACTGACACATCAATTTCCTGGAATATCCATTGAAAGAGGTAATGCCTCCATCTAGATTACAGGTGTTTATTGGAAGGAATGTTATGCAAACAAAATATTGCACTTTACTAGCAATCACCAGTCATCACATAAATGAGAATGTGTTAAGACTCTGTTCAAAAGAGTTTGCACCCATTGTAATATCAAGGAGACTAAAAAGAATGAAAGGCACTGTCTTTACGAACTGTTCACATCAAATGGCTGCCTAAAGACATTCATCAGACAATGCTTACATAGGAGACACCAGAGAGCCCAGCAAATAATCAACTCCAACTTGCCCCCCCCATCCCACCTGGCACACACTTCCATATTATCACTGTGTATCAGAAGGTACAGCACGTATCCCGTCCAGAGCAGGCATCAAATTAGCACATACAAACACACTGCACACAGTATTTTTAATACTAAAAGCAAGAAATCAGCAGCAGAGACATGGAACACAGTTTATAGCATACCATGTAATGCATGTACAATGGTATACCCTAGGGCAAACATCAAAAACACTTATATTCAAGAACATCGAACTGTAGTTAGAAGGATCCACAATCTCTGATTTACACACAAACAAGTTCGACCGGATACACCTTTAAACTGTACTCACTGCAAGTAAGATTCCAGGCTAATACTAAAAGTGCCAGAGAACAGGCTGAAACGTGGCTATCCAATGAAAATGCCATTAATGGACATTTGGACATGAACCCAGCATATGTAGACTTGAAAAGAAGAACATGCAAATAATAAGACTTTGTGACAAACACCCTCCAAACCCCACCTTATCAATCCCCCCACCCCCACATTCACCCATCCTCCCCTCCTTATTTGCTATATATTGCATTGGAGTCCTATAAGTCTAATCATTTTCCTCTGATGATGATTCCTGGTAGGAATCAAAAATTTATGAACAAAAGCTATTTTAAGATATGTGAATCATTTGCTACCTTTGTGGATTTCCAACTACAAATATGCAAACCATATCACAGACATTCACCTCCATATATATATATATATAGCTTCATTTGTTAAAATATATATATATATATATATATATATATATATATAGTTTAACAAATGAAGCCAGGAAGGCTAAGTGACTTGCTCAGGGACACACAGTAAGACACAGGTGGGAAATGATCCATTACCTGTATAATTTACAGTTCAGTGCCTTGGCCACTATCTCATTAGAGTGCAGAGGAAACAAGCAAATCTGTATGATCTTGTTGCTTCACAAAATTTTTTAAATGGAATAACATAAACAGGAGGCAAAAGCACTTAAAAAGACATCAGGCCCTTGAAGACACAATTGCTAAACTGGTGGACTCAGTAAAGAGGAAGCCACCCACACCATCTTCGGGATGGAAAAATAATGAGTCACAACATCTATTGGATGAACAGATAATAAGTTAGCCATATGGAAGGGAACAATGTCAAGATGCCAAATGTAGGAAAAGATAACAGACTACTGATTTGTGGTCTGGTTATTAATGTAAACAATATTTTAGTCAATGTAAACAACATTTTAACTAATATAATTTAGCACTAACAAATATAATACAGCAATTTTAAGCCTATTTAATAGGTATGTGCACAGGCATCCTATTCAAAGACACTTGCTGCAGCAAAGAGATTCTGAAATCGTCATTACAGCTTGCACACACAAAATCCAGGATGGACAGAGACTGAAAGAGATTAAGAAAGAGATTAAAAGGGCTATGTCACCGAGTTATCCTAGGCACCTTAACTCCCTTGGATGCTGTAAATTCTATGGGGAAAGTATACTTAAACTCTTAAATGCTTTGCAAAATATGCTGTAGATTTGGTAAAACAACCTCAATTAGTAACATTTTCCGATGTATTAGCAGAGCTAACTGATATGTAGTAAAGCTATAGAAGAGGTCATAATGGAGTGATTACAAAATAAAATGGTCCTGTTTAATGCCAATAATAATCAGATATAGCCTGTAAGTTCTATATGAGCTCAACCTGTTGAGCACAAGTTTGTATAAATCATAAAAACAGTAATTAAGTATTAAGTGTTAAAGAGATACATGCTCTCTTGTCTATCATTACTTTGTACTGATACCTGTGGGTTGCATGCAGTAATGAGTACTGCTAGGAGTGTCCACATACAGAAAAGAAACAGTGCTTCATGCCAGGGAATCAGAGAGCCTGTGTGAGGGCTTAAAGAGGTGTAGAGGAGCTTATTGATGTGCAAACATTTCAGAGAAGGTTTTATCTCTAGTAGGCAGGCCGGAAGCTCTTCAGGGAGAAAGACAGAGACACCACTGTTGTGACTTAATTACAAAATATCAAAATCAAAGGAATAAATCCATGATCTTACACCCATATCAAATCAAATATACATAAATACATTTTAAAAACATTTGCTTATTAACTATTTACCTCTGCAGTACAGGTATACTTACAGAAAACATGAAGGAATGAGCCAGTGAGGAGTCATACTCCTCAGTCAGGTAATTGATGATTCGGAAAAGTGCAACTCCAACATCTTTATGGCCATCTGCATTATCTGAACTGTTGATTATGAACACAAGGCCAATCCTATTATAAAATAAAAATATTAAAAAAAAAAACAAAACTTATTATTATGTTAGAAATTCAGATAAGGAAATAAAAAAAAGTTCAGTTAAAGAACCCTTCATTTTTTGTATGTTTCTTTGTTTAAAATAAAAAGGTGTTTGGGTCAAAAAGTCATGCTCTTATTCTCAACATAAAAGTTACTAGGATTTTGAGTTAAAAGGAAATGATGTAAACAGTGGTGCCAAAAAATATTTGCGTGGCTGTGAACTTTATACATACTCTATAATCAAAAATAAAATAAACTTTGTATACTTTACAATGAAGATTACAACTGTGGTCTCAGAACATTTGTGGGACTCTGCAAGGCTAATGTAGCAAATTTTAGGGCATCTTCAGTAAATAAGATGAGTTATATAATATAGGGGGACACTATCAATGTGCCTTTGGATCACACTGCAAAGACATCAGATGAGCAAAATGAAGAATGATAAGGGAAATTGGTCTCTGGTTCTTCCACCAGTTTCTTAATTGCCTGCAGACTTCATTCTTTTTTCCTCAATTGAAAATATTTCTTAAAAGGTTGTGCACTAAATGAACAGAACAGATCCTATGTAAAGGTTTGCATGACAAACAAAGTTTCCTTAGTTTATTCCTTTTTAGAATAAAAGCATTGCTTATTTATCAGATAGTCAAGGGATTCCAGTAATTCCTTTTTCTCTAAAAGCAATGTTTGGAGTATCATTTGATAGGGCATTACTTTGCTATCACACATTTCTATCTTGCTCAACTTGAACAATCACAAACCTACTAATAATATGGAATGCGATGTTCTATTTTACATAAATTTAGAGATATTGCATTTTTTATGAGGAACAATTTAAAAGTTTTTAAAATCTGATTGACATTCATCAAAGTCATCCTCAGTTATCTCAACCATGCTAACATTTGGTTATCTCAGTTAGTGATTACTTCATACTGTAGAAGCTAGTATATTTAAGCTATACAGGACCCTGAGTTGCTGGAGAGCTTCAATGCTTTACTGTAAATGTGACATCTGTAACAAATGGTGCCCTATCCGCCTGTTTGTTATCTGGATTACAAAGCACATGTCAAAACAAAAAAGAAGAACACTGCTCTCCTGTTAATCTACCTTCTTCTACTCAAGTTATATTTGCTTCTAGGGGATAAACTTTCTGCTCTCTTCAATTTCCTGACTTCCCTTTCTACTCCAAGCTTCACATTTCTCCTTTCTTATTAAGCAATCTCCCTATAAATGATCCCATAAGTGGTGTGTCTGATCTTACATGCCTAGATCTCATCTCCATTATCAATTAGAGAAAGATCCACTACTTTTCCCTCACTGTGCCTCAGTAGCCGTCAATCACAATTAAATTTTCTTCTTTCTCTGCTATCTAGCCGGGCAGGATGACCTGAACAGGATGTAGTACTGTATGTCTTATTAATCTGTAATGTAGGCACTGTAATGAAACTTTGGAGTCAGTAAATTTAAAATAATGTAATACAAATTGTAATACAGACACTGTATTTTTACTTAAATTTCATACATGTTGACAGATAAAATAACCTGCTTTGATAAAGTAGGGTGAACTCTGAAATGACTGGTAATCTATTATGACAGCAAATTAATGCAGCAGAGTACTACAAATCTTTATTATTGAAATGATTTTTTTTTTTATTTTAACTGTGCTCAACTAAGACACATATAAAATGACACAGCTGTTAAATGATCTTACACAAATCTGCATCAACAAAATGGGCATCTATATGACTTAATCTAAGCGGGAGTTTCTATGCCTCACCCAGCATTGTCATAAGCAACATCAAATAAAGGGTTCATTGCGAATGTCAGGAAAGCAGGACGGAATATAATAGGAAACTGATAAGGATGGATGTTTCATAGGGTTTCCAGACATCGGTGAAATCAACTGGATGAATCAGACAGAGCTCTGACATTTGGTTGCTGCTTGCTGCCTTTCTCTAGGGAGAAGGGTCGACACGATATACTTCCATGAGTCTGAATGTGTGCTAGTCCTCTGGAGAATTGCCCTAGCAGGATCTGCTGCCCAGCTGGCTATGCTGCTTTGGCAGATGACTTAAACATTGATTCATTTTTATCTCTATAAGATCCTTATGAACAATGAGATGATCTTTACCAGCAAGGCAGTTGGCTGCTTTTGGACTTCTTGAGTATATGAGCACCAAGAACTTAACTATCACATGTAAACTTTTGCTCTACTCAGGGATCATTTCTGTCGGTAACATTGAAGTCAATTGTAATGAAGTATTTTCAAGAAACAATTATATTTTATTACATTTACTCACTTTATTAAGCACAAATTAAATAAAAAAAAGGAATTCCACTGTTTTCATGACATGGCAATAAAACAAATGTCAGGTATAAATGTAGTGCTATCATACAGAAGGTCCCCCAAGTTTAAAGGCAAAAGAGATAATTTTCTTTATTCATGCCATATTAATAATGAACAACTCTGAAACCAGTACATGGACCCAAAATCACTTTGTTTCAGATCCAATTACTAAACATCTTATAAACAAATTACAGGTTAAAAAAACAAAATCAGAATGTCAATAAAGATGGAGCGAGTAATGCCTTCTTATTTATTGTATTGTGTATTGAAGATACTGCAATCAAGTTATCTGACTAATTAATCCATCAGTATACTACCAGGGAGAGTAATTTTGGTCACACAGCAATATTCTTGTTGAAACAGAGTAACTTGTTGTATATATTCCCTGTCTAACTGATACACCTCAGCATTTTAATAAGGTGACACATTGTTTCATTCTGTGAATGACTTGCTTTGCTCAGAGTATGCTTAGCATTAATTATTAAGGATTGTTTACAGTAGCTCTGTGCATATTTGGAAGCAAGAAAAATGTAGGGTTTGGGTTATATGGAGATATTAAAGGAATTAGAATAATTATGGCTAATCTGAAATTATACACAACAGGTTTTTGTAACATAGTGAGAGGGTAAAAATATTATTTACAGACACTGAAATTGTAACATTTGATTTACAGATGAATGAACAGGATACTTAATGATGTATTAAATAAATAGCAAAAAAACTAAAAATTGCTGTTAAACAATAGGTATTCTCCAAATATCATCTGCAGTTCTTCTTTGATAAAAGCTCTATACTGGTGAGTTTTGAGCATTTAAACTTACATTTTTTTATGGTTAGTTCAAGATCAGACTGACAAATACAATTCAAATGTGTAACCATGCCTTGAATAATGTTATCCTTTAGGATGAAAAATCCAACTCTTATCAATTAGATTTGATTCTTTAGGTAAAGAGCATACTACTGTTTCCTGTCCGGATTCCTCACTCCAATATACATGTACCAAAGTGTGCTTCAGGTAAAAAAGCTTCTAAGAACTTTAGCATATCTATTTATATTGGCAAGTAATTTAAGGAAGGTATTACTACTGCACATTACTCAATATTTCTAATACAGTATTACTAATTCCAGTGCCTTTGAAAAGACTGAAATAACCAAAATCACTAACAATAAACAGTTAATGATCAAGGCAAGCACATTTTTGTGAGTTTAAAATTATGTAATACATATGACACATTGTTTCACTATGATTGATACTACATTTACAATTGTTTACTTTCCACAGTGTTAACTTAAATTTGTAATTTAAAAATGTCAATGAACTTCACCTTGAAAAGAATGTCATAACTGTGAGACCAATTAGTTTTCTATCTATTCATTAATTTTCTATGCTTGCTTTACATATTACTGGGTCATCTTTGGACAGGACATACATACATAAATTTTAGAAAAAGTGCACATGGAAATAGGGAGAAAAGGTAAAAACCACAAAGACTGACGTAGCTCGGATTTAAACTCAAGTCTTCCAACTATCTATACTAATAAACGGCAAAGCCCTCGATGACTCACTGACTCACTCACTGACTCACTCACTCATCACTAATTCTCCAACTTCCCGTGTAGGTAGAAGGCTGAAATTTGGCAGGCTTATTCCTTACAGCTTCCTTACAAAAGTTGGGCAGGTTTCATTTCGAAATTCTACACGTAATGGTCATAACTGGAAGCTGTTTTTCTCCATTTACTGTAATGGAGAGGAGCTTGAAACCCGTGGGGGCGGAGTTTCGTGTGACATCATCACGTCTCCTACGTAATCACGCAGTACGTAGAAAACCAGGAAGAGGCCCAAAATGCGCTGAAGAAAACATGCATTATATAATTGAGAAGGCAGCGAAACAATAAGAAGCGAGCGAGTGACATATACAACCATATTCATGAGTTATGCTACTTCGGAAACAAAGCACGATGTAAACCTAAACTTTAAATTAAGTTCATAGACAGGCTGCCGCTAGCGTTTGTAATTTAGTGCCTGCCCATATAAGGCCGTCCGTCAGCGGCAATCCAATAGAAACACTGCCACGGGTAAATATTCACGGGTGAAGGACTGTGCTTATGCAGAGGAAGATGAGATGGTCAGGGTGGTGTTTGGCACAAACTCAGCGAAACTGCGAGAGAAAGTTTTAAGTGCCAGGACTTCGGTAACATTAGATACAGCCATGGACATAGCACGACATGGCACCAGCACAGCTGGGAAACTTCGATGCATGTACACCGAGCGGCTCACGTGAACTGATGCAGTGCACAGACAAAAAGCAACAGTTCCAAAGAGCGCTGAACAAAAACCGAATGACACAATTGAAAAGGCAGCAAAAAAATATGAAGCGTCTGATACATACAAGCATATTCATAAATGCAGCTAATGCGGAAACAAAGCACACGGTGGAAAAAGTCAATGTCCCGCTAAAGGAAGACAGTGTAAAAAAAAAACCCGTGCATGCAGTGTGTCAGGTCTCAGATAAAGAGGAAGATGAGCTGTTTATTGATGCAGTAAGAAACGAATCGTTGAATGAAACCTGTCATCTTTACAACGATTGACAAACACGGAATGTAACTTGAACACAACACATCCTACAAATACGAACCTGATTGAAAGAAATAATGATAATCAAATCCTTGATGACAGCAACACTCAGTAAAACTCACAAAACAATTACTGTATATTGACAGTCATGTTACGTTATTTTTAAAATGTTCCCTTTTCTTTGTCATAGCTTCTTTAACACAGTACTTCTCCGCTGCGATACGCGGGTATATATATATATGTATATACCCCGATCTACATACTCGAATAATGGATACTTTATTCGCAATCAATGATTGTTTTGGTAAAGCCATACTCAGTGTATTCATTAGATGAACGGTAAAAAAGTAAGAGCGAGGGGAGGATGACTTATTGAGGCACGCAGGCAAAACCACAATAGCACGCGGGCTCGATTTACTGCAGTGCGCGTCAACTCTATCTGAATTGCGCGATCACATTTGAAAAAATATATCTTTTCAAGTTCTATTTAGTCCATATGTGTCAAACTCAAGGCCCGCAGGCCACATCCGGCCCGGCGTGTAATTATATCCGGCCCGCGAGATCATTTTATATACTGTATTATTGTTATTAATGGCCCGGGGATATGAAGCGCTGGTAACACAATAAACTACAGATCCCATAATGCAGCGTTTCAGCTGCCTTGCCGAACACTTACCACGTTAATCAAGTCTAGCTTATGATGCTGCAAGTTATTGTGAAGCTAGCCCACACGATGCCGAAGAGAAAAGGTGATTCTGAACATAGAGCCTTTAAAAACCGATGGGAGGCTTTGTATATGTTTACTGACATTGCCGGTAAACCCATGTGTCTCATTTCTGGAGCAAATGTGGGTGTAATTACAGAATTTAATCTAAGACGGCACTATGAGACAAAACATCAAGATAACCTGAAAGACATGAATGCAATGCACAAGATACAGAAAGCAGAAGAATTAAAGAAGAATCTGACACTTCAGCAGACGTTTTTACCCGTGCAAAATCACAAAGTGATTTCAAGTGAAGCTACTTTTATGGGAGACACAAATGCACCAGTGCAACTTGCCCCACTTTCCCTGTTGCCAAGTAATGTTGAACCAAGTCGACACTACGGCGTTCCCAAATACGCACTTTGTTCATAAACTGAATGATTTGATTTGTTATTGCTGAAAAGAACAAATTTTATTTATGTTTCCAGGTTTTGTTATGCACCATGTTCATATTTGAATTTGTATAATTTTGACAGGATATATTTTTATGGAGAGCAAAATCTTTTGGGATATTTAAAATTTAAGTTTATTTTTTATATTAAATTACATAAGAGTAAAGAAATTTGAATGTTTGTTCTTTTAACATTTACTTTATTTCTAACTTGTATAATTTAGACAGGATATATTTTTTATGGAGAGCAAAATATTATAAGTTATTTAAGGTTTGAGTTGATTTATTCCGGAATAATATTCTGTCGACTAAATAAAAATTCCTTCTATTTAAAATTTAAATAGAACTTCAACATATACGATAGCTGTGTGTGTGTGTGTGTATGTATATATGTAGATATGTACAGTATGTATATATATGTTTATATATATGTGTGTATGTATATATGTATATGTGTGTGTATGTATATGTATGTGTGTATATGTAGATATATATATATATATATATATGGATGTATGTGTATATATGTATGTATATGTGTGTGTGTATATATATGTGTATATATATATATATATATATATATATATATATATATATATATATATGACAGCAACACTCATCACTCATAACAGTGACAAAACAATTACATTGACAATCATGTTACGTTATTTTCAAAATGTTTCCTTTTCTTTTTCATTGCTTCTTTAACACACTACTTCTCCGCTGCAAAGCGCAGGTATTTTTGCTATATATATACAGTATATTCAGCAAAAAAAGAAACGTCCCTTTTTCAGAACTGTGTATTTCAACAATAATGTTTTAAAAATCCAAATAACTTTACAGATCTTCATTGTAAATTGTTTAAACAATGTTTTCCATGCATGTTCAATTAACCATAATCAATTAATTAACATGCACCTGTGGAATGGTCGTTAAGACCTTAACAGCTTACAGAAAGTAAGCATTTAAGGTCACAGTTCTAAAAACGCAGGACACTAAAGAGACTTGTCTACCGACTGTGAAAAACACCCAAAGAAAGATGCCCAGGGTCCCTGCTCATCTGTGTGAACGTGCATTAGGCATGCTGCAGGGAGGCATGAGGGCTGCTGATGTGGCTAGGGCAATAAATTGCCATGTCCACACTGTGAGACGCCTAAGAAAGCGCTACAGGGACAGCTGATCATCCTCGCAGTGGAAGACCACGTGTAACAACACCTGCACAGGATCGGTACATCCGAATATCACACCTGCATGACAGGTACAGGATGGCCACAACAACTGCCCGAGTCACACCAGGAACACACAATCCCTCCATCAGTGCTCAGACTGTCCGCAATAGGCTGAGAGAGGCTGGACTGAGGGCTTGCAGGCCTGTTGTAAGGCAGGTCCTTACCAGACATCACCAGCAACAATGCCGCCTATGGGCACAAACCCACCTTCGCTGGACCAGACAGGAGTGGCAAAAAGTGCGTGAGTTTCTTTCTGCATGACAGCAATGTCAGTGTTCTGCCATGGCCCATTGAGCACGTTTGGGACCTGTTGGATCACAGGGTGAGGGCTAGGGCCATTCCCCCCAGAAATGTCCAGGAACTTGCAGGTGCCTTGGTGGAAGAGTGGGGTAACATCTCACAGCAAGAACTGACAAATCTGGTCCAGTCCATGAGGAGGAGATGCACTGCAGTACTTCAAGCAGCTGGTGGCCACACCAGATACTGACTGGTACTTTTGATTTTGAGCCTCCCTTCATTCATTGTGAAACATTTTTAGTTTATGTCTTATGGTGTTGACTCTTTTAGTGTTCATACAAATATTTACACATTAAGTCTACTGAAAGTAAAAACAGTTGAAAGTCAGGGGACGTTTCTTTTTTTGCTGAGTATATATGTATATGTATATATATATAACTGTGTATATATATATGTGTATATATGTATATACTGTATATATATGTCTATATTTGTATATGTGTATATGTATATATGTATGTATATGTGTATATATATATATATATATGATGTGTATATATATGTTTATATATGTGTTTGTCTGTGTCTATATATATATATAGCAACACTCATGAGAATGACAAAACAATTACATTGTCAATCATGTTACGTTATTATTAAAATGTTTCCTTTTCTTTTTACTTCTCCGCTGCCAAGCGCGGGTATTTTGCTATATATATATATATACAGTATATATATATATATATATATATATATATATATATATA
>JANRMT010062833.1:39852987-39885856 GCA_026402145.1 Polypterus bichir lapradei
ATATATAGATAGATATGACAACAACACTCATATCAATGATAAAACAATTACATTAACAATCAAGTTACGTTATTTTTTAAATTTTTCCTGTTCTTTTTCATAACTTCTTTAACACAGTACTTCTCCGCTGCGAATCGCGGGTATTCTGCTAGTAACACTATAAATGCCTTTTTAATAGTAGGACGAAGGTTTAAATTAAAAATATTAGAACATAAGAAATTTGACAAAATGACAGGTGACCATTCAGTCCATCAAGCCCTCATCCAGGTTCTTCTTAAAGATTGTAAAGGTTTCTGCTTCAAATATATGTCTCGGTAGTTTGTTCTAGAGTTCCACAACTCTTTGCATAAAGAACTGCTTCCTGACTTCACTTTTTAATGCACTTCCCAATTAATTTCTACTTCAGTATGTGATTCACCCTTTAACTGAAAGAATGTGGTTGGATCTATTTTATCATATTACCATGGTCTTAACTATACAAAGAGCTTTTTAATTGATTGCTTGAGTCGTGAGACAGCATTACAACAAATAGTAGAAAAATGTCAGTAAGAGTTCTTTAAATGTAAATTTTATACATTTCCCCCAATTTTATTATGTAGCTGGTATTATTTAGTTTATTACCATTACTTTGTACATAAGCAAAAGTAGCATACAGTAAAATAATCAGTTATCAATACGTCACTGATTTGTGTTACAAATGAATTTGTAGAAATACTGTCTAAGCTTTATTTTTACATAATGATCAAGTTCACATTTACACAGTAATCACATATAAAAATACTTAGCATGTAATAAAAAAGTACTGCACCTGTACTGGATACTAAATAGAATTCTTTAAATCTATGTTTTCACTCACTCACTCACTCAATCATCACTAATTCTCCAACTTCCCGTGTAGGTAGAAGGCTGAAATTTGGCAGGCTCATTCCTTACAGGTTACTTACAAAAGTTAAGTAGGTTTCATTTCGAAATTCTACGTGTAACGGTCATAGTGGTTGACAACGTTCGCCATGTTGAACTTTCTTATTTATGGCCCCATCTTCATGAAATTTGGTAGGTGGCTTCCCTGCGCTAACCAAAACCGATGTACGTACTTATTTCAGTGGTATGATGCCACTGTCGGCTGCCATCTTGAAGATTCCAATGTCACTAATTCTCCAACTTCCCGTGTAGGTAGAAGGCTGAAATTTGGCAGGCTCATTCCTTACAGGTTACTTACAAAAGTTAAGCAGGTTTCATTTCGAAATTCTACGCGTAACAGTCATAATTGAATCCTACTTACGTACATATATACATCCACAGCCTGCAGCTCGGTCGCCGTGTGAGGCGGCGTTGCATCCCCCATCATCACGCCTCCCATGTAGTTGGCTGCCTGCCTATATTGCGTTCCCCATCCCCACGCCTCCCACGTAATTGACTGCCTGCCCATATAAGGCTGTCCGTCGCTCCCGTCTCTTCATTCCCTTCTTTGCTTCGCCACAGGATTCACGTCTCCCTGCTGATAACTGCAGCCTTTTTATTTAATCCACGGCTTCTCCGCTGTTTTATTGTTCATTTATTACGATTATAGTTATTGCGTAGGTATTTTAGACTTAGTTTACTGTTCAGGTACCCATTTCCTTTATCCTTCCAACCGTACCCCCATTAACATGTCTATCGAGGTGATCACCATCGATCAAAGAACTGTCACTTACCGAGTAGTTCCCATGCCCGGAGATGCCGCCTGCCTTTTACATCCTCTGTGTTACATATTGCACGGCCATATCAGGCTCAATCTTGATATCCGGAGGAACATTGTGTCTTATGTATTGAATGACTGGGACAGGTTCAAGGTGTGGACTGATGACGGTATAGGAGATAATTATACTACACAGGGGAACTATAAGAGTGAAATGCTTAAGCCCTTCACCTATGCTTCTGCATGTGAGTTGATAGCTGCCGCTGAATTTTTCGGTTGTCACTTTCAAGTGTACCGAAATGGCTCTTAAACATCTTAGATTCACAGGTGACGATTTGAGTAGTTGACACTTTGATGTTTATGAATGTTTCAACTCTCAAAAGCTGGATGTGAAGTTATCGATGAAGCCGGTTGTATGCTTACAACGCTTGACAGATGCTGAATGTCATTTCAACAAGTCCTGCAAATACTAACGTAATTGAAAAAAACCATGAAACTCAAACCGATTATGACAGCAGCAATCCAAGCTGTGAGAAAACAGTAAAAAGGAGGCGTGTCAGACATCGTGGTACATTTTCTGATGCAGCTAGATGAAAACAACTTCGTGACGCTGCCGCCAAATACTCGCAGAAAAATCCACAAGTTAATAGACACACTGTCGCTAAATCCTTGCAGGCAAATCCACAAGTTCATAGAGACACTGTCGCTAAATATTTGCAGAAAAATCCACAAGTTAATAGACATGCTGTCGCTAAATACTCGCAGGCAAATCCACAACTTAATAGAGACGCTGCCGCTCAATACTCACAGGCAAATCCACAAGTTCATAGACACGCTGTCGCTAAATATTTTCAGGCAATTCCACAAGTTCATAGACACGCTGCCGCTAAATATTCGCAGGAAAATCCACAAGTCAATACCGGGAATGCCTGTTAAACATCTTAGATTCACAAGTAGCGATTTTGGTAGTGAACACTTTGATGAATGAAACCTGTTATCTTTACAACGGTTGACAAACACGGAATGTAACTTGAACACAACATGTCCTCCAAATACGAAACTGACTGAAAGAAATAATGATAATCAAATCCTTGATGACAGCAACACTCATAACAGTGACAAAACAATTACATTGACAATCATGTTATGTTATTTTTAAAATGTTTCCTTTTCTTTTTCATAACTTCTTTAACACACTACTTCTCCACTGCGAAGCGTGGGTATTTTGCTAGTCAGTAATAAATGTAACGCATTATTTTTCTGCAATTTTATAGAGTTGTTTTAAAATATACTTATTTGTGAAAAGATTAAACAGTTAATTGAAGCTACAAAACAAAAGAATCACTTTATAGAGTATTTGTTTGCCTTTAAAATGAGGATTTTCTCCCCTTAAGCGCATTCTCATTACCTAAGAGGTACACTGTGCTTCAAGAATCGCTGAGCCAGTCCAAGCAATTCATTAGTGTGTTCCTGAGCAGGATTGATAAAAAGTACCTGAAATAAAAATAAACACATTTTATGAGGAAAAAGAAACAGAATATATTGAAATAAACAACAGCTGAAGCTAAGGAACTCCACATTTGCAAAGGCCACTCACAGTATGTTAGGCATGAAGCCTAAAATTAAGACATCATAAGATTACTCCCTTCTCAGTCTCCTTCAGTTGAGAATACATGCATAAATAAGCTTCAAAGAAAATATATACATTTAGTTTAAGCTTTAATCTACTTCGGTGAAATTTTAAAAAATTAGTAACAGAACTTAGCTGCAATCATTTTATAAGAATGCTTTAAATGAAATGTATTTGCTGTACAAATCACTCTCTCTGTGTACGATAGCTATTTTTTTACACACACCTTTTCAGATCACAGTTGCATAGAACAAGGACCTGTTTTAGTAGCAACAGGTACAATGCGGTAAACCAGTCAAAATACAGACACAATCCACCCACACAATTTTATCTGAAATACATTCAACTTTTAAAATACTATGGTTTATTTGCTATGTCATAAAACATTAAAAATCTCAAAGAACATAACTGCCACAATTAAGGCATATTTCTCTCCCCAAAGGGCTGCTTTTCATGAGTGTTAATTTCTAGCTTTATGTGTTTCATTTCAATCATATCAGAGTACATTTAGACTATGGATATCTTTACTTACTTTTGCTATGCATTAGAGGTTGTTTTCCTTTCAAAAGTTAATTGTCATAACACTGTAAAACACACACTGCCCCATACCACTTCATACTTTTACGAACACCCACACTTTTATGCTCAATTGAGTTTCCATTAGTACATTAGCACAGATAGTTTTGCTGAACTTACTAAAGCAAAACATACTCCTTTTCATTAATTAATTGTGAATCCATGTAATCAAGATAAACATCTGCAGGACAAAGATACATAATCAAAGTCAAAGCAGCAAAGGCTGGAGTGCAAATAAGGCTAATTATGAACAAGATGAATAAGAAAACAGCATTGCCAAGGCAGTTGAAACAGACAGAGCATGAATCAGTCCAAAACAGAAAAACAAACGAGAAAGGATGAAATCAAGGACCAAAAGTACCAGCAAAAACACTAGAGGTTTAGTAAATTTGAGAAGCTAGGGGAATGACTCAGCAAACAAAACTCTAGCAGTACAGAAAAGTGTTGGAACTGCTTCAGAAGATTACTGTGTTACTATCATTGCAGGAACAAAGACGGCGTGCAGTGGGAGGGGGATATGAGATGATGGTGTAATTCTGCAACTCACTTGCTAGGTTTGTGCCTGAAACTCTATTAGATGACTCATTAACACCATGAATAAATATTCACTAGTTTTCCTTTGCATTTTTACTGACTTACCCATTACTGTATTCTAAAGTTATTGATCTGCAACAACTAACTCTAATTCTAATACTACCATACTGTCAGACACAGTTGTCAATCTACTCTACTTCAGCCAATAACTTTAACATACTGTATGTCAGAAAGATGAGTTTACTGTTTATTCTTAGTATTGTCTTTGTAAAGCTTTTTGTGATGGTCTCTTTATGATTGTGTCTAAAACACACTAATTTTTTTCTTTAATTTCTGCTTATTAACTAGAATGTGTCTATAATTGTTATCAATCTTTGTTTAGACTTTTTAATGTAATTTTGGTGATGTAAATTTATTTATTTGTTCTTGTGATTGCCACCATTTGGTATATTTGTTGTCATTGTCACCTCTAGTTTGTAACTTCTGCTCATCAGTACATCAATGCAGGTGATGTACATGGTAAGTGATGCGGGACATCATCACAGTTACGCTATAAAAGATGGATACTAATATTAACCAGCACCTGAACTTTATGGAAATAAAGGAAAATGAGAGACTTGGACAGAAACAACAAATTAATTTAGGTTCAGGTTCTGGCTGAAATTTAGTCTAGACTTTGATGATCACTAATTATTTTTAATAGGCCAACCACAAACAACCTAACTATTCTTCTGATTAACCCTCAAACGAGGGTATTTCTGATCTTTTGCACCCTTAACAAAGAAACTGTCTGAAAGGAGTTGTTTCATTGTTCACTTCAAACAAAACATTGTTTTAAGGATTGATTAGAACATTCAATATTCTTTGCTATTCTAATTAGAAGATTAAACATGAACAGACAAGCAACTGTTACTATTCCCCGGCAATGTTCTGGTATTCTGCACAGGTTAGGTCCCTATGTTGTGCTCAGTACTGTGAAAATAGTTTAGATTCCTTACAAGACATACTGAATATGAGGTTTTAGAAAAATGCTTTGCCTCAGGTATTTAGTTTTATGACTTGGCTCCTACCTAAATACAGTATGTATTTTTCAAGTGCATTCATAAATTAGGGGTTAGGGTTATGATATGAGTAAGTTATATTCTTAATTCTTTTGTAACCACTGGAGTACATTGCAGAACCCCATATCCCAAACACAAACTCACTGACACAAGTCCCGGTTTAAATATAAGCTTTATTTACACAAATACCTTTCAGTACAGGCTTATTGTTAAATACAATAAAGTCTCCCTCTTTCTCTTCCTCTCTCTCTTTTACTATGCTCCTCCAAGGTGATCACTTTCCATCCTCCACTCTCGACTCCAACTCACCTGGATGAGGTTGAGCGGATTCTTTTACCTATGACTTGGATGCTAGGGCATAGCCTGCTGGATGCACTTCCAGTTCAAATGTAAGTCCCTGAAAGAAGGGATTGTGAATCCCATTAGCTTCCTCTGGTAGCCCCCAGGGAACCCAACAGTTCTGCCCCATGGGACTACAGGTTCTTCTATTGTACTGGCCAATCAGACAGGTAAGGATCCCTGTTGCCATGCATGACATCAATTACACTTTAAGTTAAGTAGAAACGTTCAGCATTAAGATGTTACTGTCTATAAGATATGGCCAACTCAAACAAAATATGTTTGTACCTTATTACTGAATTTTTGTGATAAAGGAGTTCGCTGTGTGAAAAAAAAATTAAGAACATTTTGGTTGCCTTTTTACATCCACTGCTTCTCATAGAAAATGTCTTCAGCCATGAATAATCCACTTTAGAAAATGGACTGATACATGCTTTCTATGTACAGTATAATTGACAATTAGATCTCTCTCTCATGTTAATTCATTTTGTAATGTTGTAAAACATTTAGCCCTCCAACATATGTTATATACACAAAAAAGACTCAATAAATAAGTGATGTGCATGGCGGACATGCTTATAAAGAAACAGGACTCCCTATTATTTAACTTGTTTCCTTTATTACTACTGGTCTTTTCTGTGTGGCAAAATGTACTGCAGCACAATACTTGGTGAATTACATCCTACGCATGCTAGAATGGTAAGGATTTAAGCTGTGCACTATGGAACATAGGCATTTACTAAAAAGAAGGCTGTGAAAAATGTTACCAAAAAGTTACATAAAGTATAAGGCAGTCAAACCATTCACATAATCAGTTTAACCTTAAATTCTTGATAACTATGCAGTGTGTGCAATGAATAAACCTGTGGCACACAGTGGGAGACCCTGGTGAAAGTCTCTTTTGCAAACTGCCCATGGTTACCCCATTGCTACCTTCGCTAACCTGGGAACAGAAGACCCAGAAGTCCGGTCTCAATAACAAAGCATTTATCTTGGTAAAGGAAAGAGGAAGTTTCTTACACAAATCACAATTATTGAACATTTGAAATACAGAACTCAACAGATTTTGGAATACTTGATGATAACAGAGGGAGTAAGGGAGTATTACACAAAGCTGTGTGCCAAGCCAACATTTTAATGGACTAGAAACAACATTGTTTTATGTGCATAAAATAAAGCTCAGATAAGCTCCAAGTAGGACAACAATATAAGAGAAAATAATGATGTGAGATAATTCCTAGATATATGCTTTCTTTGAATCCTGAAAACTATTCCAGGAACAGTCCCTACATACCAGTTTTATGAACAATATATGATAAAAGAATAATTCAATGCATTACTAATTTATGATTAAACAATATACTAAACTACAATATACTAATTAAAAATAAAATACAACTCTATTCAGCTTTTATTTGTTTATATTTACTTCATAAACTCCTTTAGCATCAATCATATATAGATTATCAATAAAATTTTTCATTTTTGGTTATTTCAGTAAGTTTAAGTCAACCTTTTGAATTGTGTCCTAGTGCCTATGATATATGAATTTAAACCCCATGACTGACATTTAAATCCCTACACCTCACTCATCTTGTGACCCTGAGATCTTCATTTTTGGTTATTTCAGTAAGGTCAAGTTAGCCTTTTGAAATATGTCCTAGTGCCTATGATATGTGAATTTAAATCCCATGGCTGACACTTAAATCCCTACACCTCACTCATCTTGTGACCCTGAGCAAGTCACTTTAGCCATCTGTAGTCCAGTTGTAAAAATAATATAGCATAATATTCTCCAAGTCACTTATTCCACTTTGAAGTCTCAAAGAGTCAGAGTCTATCAGGAGGCATTGAGCACAAGGCTCAAATCTGTCCTGGAGAGTGTGCCATTTCATAGCAGGGCCAATGCACACATTGGTCTTGGGCAACCTTTTGGACCATATCATTTAACATTATTGTCAGCCACATTTTCCTCATGTCCTTAACATTCATCTCGGTGTACCTCTACACCTAATCATCCTCTGCCTTTCATTCCAAACCACCTTAGATGTTTCTCCTCAGTATATCAATTGTTGTTTCCTTACCAAGCCATTCTTTTAATGTAGTTTTCACCATCCCCTCATTTGTGACTCTGCACACCTTCATATGATTATTCTACTCTGCTCTTTCAAGCTTTGCTTCATTTTCCACATTCACTGGCCATGTCTCATTCCCCCTGAGCGGGGGACCTCAGGTTCAGTGCTGGGGTCTCCATGTGTCTTCAATCTTTGTTTCAACAAGTGTCACCACCAGTGTTATACTGTTACTTCTATTCAACTTCATTATGTAAATAGATAACCTTTAAATCTTAATTTATTTTTCAGTAGTGTGAACTTTACATTGATAAGAAACTACAAAATATGTTTTTGCCATATGTTTAAATGCTTAACTATTTTTTAGTTTTATTTTTAATTATTTGTTGCTTTGTAAGTTTTCTTAAGACTAAAGGAAGCCTTTGTTAATGTCTTTCTACATAACAGTATGTGACTAACAGATGCATCATAAGTAGTACCTAATCTAAAGTGTTACCAAAGACTGAAATTAGAGAAATAAAACTTGCTTAGTTAAGGCAGGGGTCTAATTAAAGGAAGAAATCTTGCAGTGAAAAAGAAGCCCTGAGGACTGATCTTGAGAAGCTCTGCCATAGAGCATACTACTTCTCAAAACGGTTTCCATAAATTATTTTCTTTCACTACTAGAAAGACTTCTTTAGAAGTCAGTACAGGGGATAGCTCAAGGAATTTCTTCAATTCACCACTCACCCCTTCACTGACGTGGCTGCACCACCGACTGGAAACATCTTATTTGAATTTCCATACTTTCTCAAAAACAATTCCATTGCTGATATCTAAATTTAAACTTAGAGCTCTACGTCAGTCTTCTGCACCTCCTTCAAGTATTACTTGTATGAACACTTTATACTTGTACAAGCACTTTATACTTACACCTCTCTCGAGCACTTTATGCTTAAACAAAGGACACACTTGCCACTTGCAGGCTACCCCACTGATTATATTTATGATGCCACTACCTGTACACCTGTGATACACTATGTCATGATGCCTTTGCAAAACAGAGGGGTGCAGTTTTAATTCAAACAGTGGTCAGTCATGTTGGTACTGTAGGTGAGGCAAGGGCTAAAAGACATGCGGACATGGAACGGTTAATGGAGAATTGGCTAATTAAGTATACCTTTGGAGTTGAGAGATCAGCACAACCATCCCTCACTAGCAGCTTCGGGTATTAGTACAGGTGATGCACTAACCACCATATAAAAGGTCTGGGTAAAGGGAGAACTGGTGAAAGAAAAGATGTAAAAGGAAGAAATATGAAAGCATCTGAAGAACCAACAAGAGTAATAGTACATTTCGAAGTATGGGCCTGTTGGGTGAGAATCTAAGGGTTTAGCATGAAGTGCTGCTCCAGTGAGAAGAGTTGAATCTGCTGAGTAACAGTATTGAGCAGGGGAGACTGAGAGCTTGTAAGGAAACATTTCAGTGACCAGCAGAGGTGGCTTGTGAGGGTCCTTAGCAGATGCTCACAGAAATGCTGGGAGAGAGGCAAGGAGGTTGCATTGAGTGATGTCTCGTTCCTGCTGATTAACTCAATGTGAAAGCAGAGGAAATAAGAGTTTTGCAAGGAGGATTTCAACTTTGTGTTTAAATTATTTATTATGTTTTCTCTTGAGCACTGTTTTTACGGAAGTAGTTATTGATTGATTAAAAGAAATTCATAACTGCACTCTGACATTTCTGCACCAAAAACCGTGTTGTATTCTCCTCATTTGCCCTAGTCAAGAAATACAAGATGTCCCAAAAGTGGTCGGTGCCCTCTGGCTGCATACACAAGGCATTACAACACTCAATTGACCTTCCCACTACACCACTACCACATGTGCTACAACTATACACTCACCTCTTCCACACCTCCAGTTATTGCACCGCCAATTATCATCTTTGCTTTTCCTTCAATTACCTTAACACTTTTCACTTCCATACTAGCTGTCCACTTTACTATCCTCTCCTTCAGCTGTGCTTTACTTTTTGCCATCAACGTGAGAACATCGGCACACAACTACTCCTATTGAATTTATTCTGACAAATGGCTAAATTGGAATCGTAAATTAAACTTAACACTGATCTTGTAATTTGCCTTAAGAATGTCGTCTACCAAAAGTAGATTAATAATATTTTCACAAGAGTGAATGCTAATTTCCACTCTAATCAGCACATTCATTGGCTATTATCTGTATCATTTAAAGTACTGCTTTAATGAAGAGTTTGATGACTTCTATTCTTAAAGACTAAAACAAAGTATTTTTGAAGTCAAGTTTACAGAATTGGCACTCCAGCCACCGTAAAAAAAAATTCACAAAGGTCTGAGACAACAGATGGGACTTCTTTCTGCTCTCCCCATGGGAAGGCTACTCGCATTATGAAGGAGGTGGGGGAAAGCCTTCAGGAGCCCCATCCCAAGAAGAGTCAAAACCGTCGGAGAGCCAATGGGGTCGAGCCTGTTGGGGATCAGAACTGGTGTGGTGCTGAGGCGTCACCCACTGCACAGCAGCACTCGGGTTCCAGTTTGAGGCAGCTCATCCATGTAGGTGCACGGCATGTCTGGTCTCTCCAGCATGATGATCATCTTCTTCTGCTGTTGGAGGAGCTTTGTAAACTGCATTTCAGTGGCGGGACTCAGGTGAGCAGACCTGGGAGCGGCCAGATATCTGTAGGTGGGTGCACCTTTAATTGGTCTGGTCTCTCTGATGGCTGTCACACTCATTGAGTAGCAGTTGCTGTAGTGGATCGGCGCCTTCCGATGGTGTCTGATGTCACTCCTTTCAACATATTATTAGACTCAGAATAAAGCACTCTCTGGGTCAAGTTCCTTGACTTTGCAAAAGTTCAGGGAATGTGGATCATTGAATCCTGGTTCTAGTGCCCTGAGCTGCATCAATGGACTTGGTATTCCAATACTGGTGGTGTGGTGAAGGAGACTGATCATATCCTCGTGGGCAGACACTGGAGGCTCTTACAAAACTGCAGGGCCTACAGAAATGCACAGATTGTGAATTCTGACCACAGACTTGTTGTTGCTACACTGAAGATCCAACTTAGGTCCAGCAGGCTATCACCTAACAGGAAAATGAGGCTGGATCTGGTCAGACTATAAAATCAGGCTGTTTATAACAACCTTGTACAGAGTTTGTCTGAGGAACCTATGAACTTGGTTGGGTGCGACTGCTGATCCTAATGTGATGTGGGAGACCTTTTGTGACAAGACCCTGAATGTTGCTGAGTGTTGTGTAGGTGTTTGTGGTGTAGCAGGTCCACAGCTCAAGTCAACAGGGCCACTTTTTAAATAAATAATCAACGCACTTACGGCTTAGAGAGGGTGTGTGGTATGTGTGGCCGGAGCGGTTCCCACATGACTCGTGATGCAGACAGTCCTCACTTAAGTGCACAGGTGAGGAGTCGTCCGCATCCATGATTGGTGCCGGGAGCTGCTAATTGCCACATTTGATCCACATCCCTGTAATAAACAGAAGTGTGAGGTGGCTAGAATAATAGAAAAAAGGAGGTTGCAGGAGAAGAAGGCTGGAAGCAGGTAGAGGAAAGCCGGTGCAGGAGTGCGAGTGAGCAAGAGAGCGCAGGCTCACGGGCAGCTGACCAGTGAGCCTGGGTGTTTGGCTGGCACCCTGGGAGCAGTCGATTGTGGTCGCTCCCGCTGAGCATTTAGTGAGGAGTGGGAGTGACCGGAAGGAGGATGGCTCGGGACATCAGGCCCAGTAGAAGGCAGCGGGAGTTGGGACTTGGGACGTGAAAGCCACAGCGTCATTGCCCTGGTCGCTGGGGAGCCCAAGTCACTGTTTGGTGAAGCCTATCGGAGCCAGGGATCGGCGAGGTGAACAGACCAGCAGGAGAAAGCAGAAAGCAGATCAGCTGCAGGTAGGGTGGCTCCCCTGGCACATAGCCTGGACGGGAGAAGCAGGAGAGTCACCAGCAGAAGAAAGGCACCGGGATTTGTTTAAAAGGACAGCTTCCAGCCATTGTTTTAACCTCGTTGTTTTCTAAAGATTTTGTTTCTATTGGATTTTAACCTCCACCTATCACTCGTTTTTATGGATTATTTATTGACCTGTTTGTGAAGCATTGCACTTTACTTTGAGCACTTGGTTTTGTTGTTTTTAAATAAAAGCACTTTGCACCATCCCCTTGCTTCATTGTTGCGCCTCACTGCCTAGCTCATCAGTGACATTACCGACGGTGTCAGCTTCAAGGGCTCCCAGAAGCAAGATGGCAGCATGGAGCAAACCCGCATCATCACAGTGTTACCTGTGTTTGTAGAAGGAGGTGTTTCACCTCGCATGGCACTCTGGATATCATCGAGAGGAGTCGCAGTGCATAGCTTGATGGCAACTCTGGTATGTATCAGGAACTGAGAAAGATGGCTGTGAGGGCTCTGAAGGCAGATAAGAAGATGTATGTTAGAGGAATCTGCGAGCAAGTGACACGCCATCTGTGGTCTAGTCACCCATGTCCTGCTTAAACACATCTGAATCTGTTCCTTGGAGAGTCGCAGTCAGTGCAGCAAATAGAACAGTCCTTACAGATGACCCTTTAGTTGTGATCCGCTGTGCTGGCTACTTTGAGCAGCTGTTTAAAGATGATCTTATGGCTAGGATGTTGGATATGTCTGGGTCCTCTGTATTTGAGGCTGATCCTCCAATTAGCTATGAACCACCCAGTCCCACTGAGATTGCGTAGGTGGTGAAACAGCAAAGGATAGGGAAGGTGACAGGGATCCGTGGTATCCAGGGTAAACTTCTCCAGGCTGGTGGTAAGGCTGTCCTCCTGGCATTGCAAGCAATCTTTGATTCCATTTGGGAGATGAGCATCATCCCAACTGGAAAACAGGACTTGTCGTCCCTATCTGGAAAGTGAAAGGTTTTCACCTAGATTGTGGCATTTACAGATGAATAACGCTGCTCTCATTGCAGAGTAAAGTCCTTGTTAGGGTCATCCTCAATAGGATCCATGATCAATTGCTCATCTATCAGAGACCAGAGAAGTCTGGTTTTACGACTAAGAAATCTACCACTGACCGCATCCTGGCACTGAGGGTTTAATCATGGAGTGCAAACGAGAATATCAGCAGAGTTTCTCTGCAGCCTCTGTCGATTTTCATAAGGCATTCAACTAAACTGATCGAGTGAATCAGACACATGGTATAGTTTTGTGCACAGCATCATTCGTTGCAAGCCAAGTTAGAACATAACTGCTGATGAAAGGTAATTGTAAGCAGGACGTGGATCACTAGACCATAGATGGTGTGTCATTTGCTGCCCTGAGACTTTGCGGGTTCCTCTCAAAGTTGCTGGATATTATGGTCTCTGTTGACTCTTTTAATGAAGTCAGTAAATAGATTGGGTGAGCATGGGAGGGCCATGAGGGTACTGGAAAAGGATGTATGACGCTCCTGATATCTATGCAAAAGGACAAAAATCCAAGTCTTTAGAGTCCTGATGCTTTCTGTCTTGCTATATGGTTGCGAGGCATGGATGCTGTCCAGTTATCGGAGATAAAGACAAGACTCCTTCAGTACTGGGTCTCTTTGGAGAATCTTTGGGTACCTCTGATTTGAGCTTGCATCAAATGAGTGCACATGCGGTCCTGAATGAGGCACATTACCTGCATTGTGAGGGAGCGTCAGTTACAGCACTATGGCCATGTGGCGTGATTTCCCAAGTGTGATCCTCATTGTTGAGGACCCAAGCAACTGGACCAGGCCAAAGCAACACCCATGTAACACCTGGCTGCAGTAGATAAATCATAATTTCCAGAGGGTGGGACTGGACCGTGTGTCTGCTTAGGGGGTTGTTAAGCAGGATCCCAAGTCATTTCGTTGTGTGGTGGGTGCGGCAACATGCTGTACCAGTGCATGCTCCGCAACCTGACTGAACCTAAACTGATTGTATATATTAATTTTCCAAATGAAAATTTGTCCTAAAGTAAAGCCTTTTTTTAACAAAATGTACCATGCGCATTCTTGTGTTTTAAAATGGGCTTCAAGGGGCACCAGTGAAAATGTGTAAACAACCCTAAAACTTAAAAAATACGTTTTTTTTCTTCAAATAAGGAGTGTTATTAAAAATTGATCCACATCATATCCATGTGATTCAATTAGAACAAAAGAAATTTAACAAACAAGATGAGGCCAATCAGCCCCTCAAGATCGTTTGTTTAGCTCATCCAGATCTTCTTAAAAGTTGTCAAGGTTTCTGGTTTTACTATATGGCTCAGTAGTTTGCTGCAGATTCCCACAACTCTGCATAAAGAAGTGCTTTCTGGCTTCAGCCCTAAATGCACTTCTCCTTTATTTCCCCTGGTATGTTTGAGTACATTGTTATTTAACAATATCATTTTTCGAAGGAAAAGGAAAATTTGTAAGATTCAGCCATTTTAAAAGAAGACCAGTTATCCACTTCACCTTATCTTGTCAACCAAATGGATTGTGATTTCATCTAGCATATCTTCTTTACCTCAAAAAATCCTCTCCCACTGCTGTTATTGAAATTACTGAATGTAGTTACAAAAATGTAAATTGCTTTCTCTGTTCTGTTTACAGCTAAACAATATACAGTGAAAAAATGTTGTACAATCAATTACAGTCTTTCACTACATGTGATGAAGTAGATGATGGACAAAACTGAAAAACTTTTAACACTGCATTTACTTCAGTCATGGTCCACATACATCATTTGCAACAGTTGAGTAACTGTGAATTCATAGAGATTGCTGTGGGATTCAGTATTACAAGAGATGGCATCAGCAATCGTATATGGTAATATTATAAAGATTTTTAAATTATTCAAAGTTGATTTAAAATAAAGTACCTACTAATTACAAATCAGAACTGCCTCATCACTTATGGGCTTGAGGAAACATTTAAACTATTTTAACTCACTCAAAAAATGCATCCTCAGTTGTTCTCTTTCTACCATTTTCTCAGCAGGAATGACTCAGTATGCACTACAAAATACTAACTGGTTTGAGGAGCTGTATTCTGTTTCACTGCTGTTTAGCTCTGTCTCATAATCTTTCTTTTTTCATTTCCTTAGTATTTTTATTATCATATGTATACATGACATGCCTCAGAAAGTGTGCAATGCTGAGTGTTGATTGGCTTTGTGAGCTTAGTAACATCAAACAAATGGCCTTGTATCTTAAAAAAATAAATAAATTATGTAGCATGATCAGTTCATTTCAAATGTATTGTTATGTGTACAAAGAATAAAGAAACACACCACGCTGTCATTTTCTGTAAATCTCACTCTGTAGGCTATGAAAAAACATATAACAACACTGAATGCAACAGGTGAAAACTAACCCCTGCCAAAGCCTCATTATCCCCACCACCATGGTCCACCCTATGGATTTGCGGTTCATTACTTCAGCTCAGTAAAATCCCCAAAAATCACCAGGAACAGCACTTCATTGTTTTACGTACTTGGAGTAATTAGCATACAACATGCACCAGTTTCCACAAGAAGAAATGAAAAAATGGCACAGAGGATAAAGCAAGCCATAGTTGAAGAGTGCAATGCTAGAAGGCAGCATGATCACAGACATGGCAAACCCAACAACGTATGAAAATGTGACAAAAAATAGTTGCTTTTTAATTTGGTTGATACTGACAATTGTCAAAGACTGCACTGAGGCTGTACTGTAGTTGGAAGAACCGATGCAATATGGAACTTGACTGAATATGAGGCATTATGTATGAAAAAAAGTCATGATTTGGGTTACCATTTTCTGTTGGTGCGTGTTTTGAATCATGTGCAGTGACTATGGTTTGAGAACAGAAGTGTTCTCAACTCAAATGATTTTATAGCATGCCGATAAAAGTTGTGTGCACAGTGTCATTTGTTACAAGTCATGTCAGAACATAACTGTTAATGAAAGAGAATTGTAGGGACAAAATAGGAAGAATGCATAGCCCAAAGCTATGGGAATGATATTGAAAACTGCTGATTTTTGGTGCACCACTGGAAAATGTCAAATCTTGACCCAAGATGGCAGCTGTGAACAGAAAATTTGAACAGGAAACGTATCCTTACCTCAATTAAAATAGTACCAAGAATCTGTGATAAAATATATTCTAATTTCTCTTTGTTGTTCAAAGAATGCCTCAGAAATGTGGACAGTATATTTTCTTAAATAAAAATCTTTGCTGCTTCATTGAGGACATATTCAGTTTTAAAGCTTTTGTTTTCACATTCACACTCGTGTTCCTTCAAGCCCACTTTAAGCCAAGAGAATATAATATATTCTACTATAATATCATTTTTTAATTTATATAATCACTTTAGAAAATAATTTAACATGACAATTGCAACATACTGTGGTAGTGAAAAAATTAATTCTGCTTGAAAGATGCTGAACTTATCCTTTACGCTCATCTCTGTGTAATGCTTGGCTATGCCACTGGGGGTAACAGTGAATTTAATCCTGAAATGCTCACTACCCTAATCAATGGGCATCATTTACAACTCAATTCATGTGACGTTCTAAAATTCCAAATATATACTTTACTTAGAAATATTTCAAAACTGTGCAGCAAAGGGGAAGAGTGTAGATCGTATCAAAAAAGGGACAACAAAATTCACTATTGTTAATATTCCTTCTAAGATGCTCCATTTTGATAAGTTACCAGTCTTGCTTTGCACACAATTTAATACACAATTTATAAAAAATTCTGTGCGAGTGAAATGAGCTGCTTTTTATTTTTGTTTAAATGGCTCTTTATGAAGCAGCCAGTTGCTGATAAAAAGAGGAAAGTTCACATACTCACTTTAGAAAACATCATCACCACTGTTGCATTTATAGCTGTTTAGGCAGAATTAAGATAACCACTCACTAATAAAGGTGCTACAACAGTTCTATGTGTACGTAGACATGAAAACCACAAACTTTTAAATTAAAACAGCATTAAAAATTAAAGTTTACAAAGTAAATTTTGCATATTATATTTTTACTGAAAAAAAAAGATTAAAAGTTTTATAAAAAGGCATTTCTGCAGGAGTGGGGCTATGCTAAAAACATGCAGATGTTGCAGTTGTTCTCTGATAGATGAAAATCTTTTAGGTAATGAAACAAAAAGGCATAATGTAGACAAGACAACCACATAATGCAACAAAACATAATGTAACATATTATTTAATCAATGTTCACATAAATCATAACATTATCGCAGTGGAAAAATGACAAAAACTTACCAGATTGAAAAAGTTGCGCCTAATTTGTCGTATAACTCCAGGGAAAGTGGGGCGCAAAAGTTCTTGACAGCTTGAAGGCCAGGAACTGTATATGGAATCCTTTTCAATATCATTGATCCACTGCCAGAAAAAATGCAAAATTAAAATTATAATTCACTTTCATTCAATCGACTTAAAAACACTGAATTTGCCTCTACGTCTCAAGGACACAGGTCTTCTGTCAGGCTGTTACATTTATTCGTTGACTGGCTTCTGTGGGATTTTAGTAATTCTATTTGGGGAGTAATGTGAGTGAAGGTGGAGCCATTTGACAAGTTCATGTTATTTCAGTCATATTGCTTATTTGTATGAAAAAGCCCACACATAACACTATTTTTACTTATCTTCTTGTGCTAAGCCTTTTCAGAATAAAAGATGCTTCAAATGCTCCTTTAAAGGCTCAAGCTCAGTGCAATAATCGCATACATTCTCAGTTGACTCTGATATGCTTCTTTCCTATTTCATTTTCTAATCAATTTTAGTACCCTTGCTATATTTCTAAAATTATGTCACCTTCCATATTATATTGCCTGATAAAGGTGCAGGGATGCATGATGGGACAGTTGTTAATACATTCTATGACTTCTCACCACTCTAACAAACTAAGTTCAGATCCAAACCTGGTTATTGACTTTATGGAATTAGTCAATTCTCCCTGTGTCCAGATGGTTTAACAGCAGATGCATGTTCAAATTTAATAGCAGTGCTGCTGCTACAGTATATTAGACACTCAGCATACTCTTGTGTGTACAGCATCAAAAATACTCCATTGTGTTACTACATTTCAAAGACATGCAAATTGAATTATTTTTTGGGTGACTAACAATTCTGTACTACTTTGTTATTATTTACAGTAGGTGTTTGTGCTCTGTGATTAGTCTTTGTCCCATCAAAGAATGGTTTCTACTTTTCTCAACATTTGAACATGTTTAAAGTTTAAATGTAATGCAGTATCATTATGAAACTAGTTTGCAGTAGAATTTTAAATTTATGGCTCTGTATAAAATACCTAATATGTAAAAAAAAAAACCAAGGATGACACATACAAGCAATGGTTAGTACACCTGGTTCAAAACTTTAGGAGACTGGGTTTGAAAGCTGACACAGTCATTATCTGGAGTCAGCCCATCATCCATGTGTCATTGTGGGTTTGTCTCATAGTAACATGCAGGTTAAATTAACTGACCACTCTAAGCTGGAAAAGTGAGTGACAATGGCCAAGTGCCTGACACCGCCCAATGACTACCAGCCCATCACTATTGGCTCTTGCTGTGCTTGGCTTCAGGCCCTCTGTGACAATGTCTTGAAAGAAAATGGTTCAAAGTATGGATAATTAGATGATTAGAATATTCCCTGAGGCACCATCTCATATAGGTATTTATGGTTCTGAAAAGAATCATTGGGAAACAGAAAATCTTTCTTTATGGTCAACACAAAAAAAAACACAGTTAAGAAAATCATTGCAAAGCAAGATGGAGAAAATTGTAAGCACTTTTTTTATACACCGAGAAGTGAACATATAGAACAAACTGTCAAATTATGTTGTTGAAGAGAAAGCTCTGCTGTCTTTTAAGAACCAATTGAATGTGATAATTGAATAAATTAGCTATTGCCTAAGAAAATGAGTTAAATTGCTCAAATGGCCATCATTCATTTGAACATGTTCGTATGTTTTTCTAAAGTAGGTCTTAGGGGACTTAAGACATCTGGTCTGCTTTTTACATTTACCAATGAAAAACTAATAACTCCCTTTTCATTTCAAGAAAACAGAACTATTATTTTTCATTACCTTACCACACTGACACATTGAGTACTTGCTTGACAAGGTAAAAATGCTAATTGTTCATTTTAAAGAAAAATATATAAACCTTGAGCTCTGTAAACTTTCCATGACAGGTTGGGTTGAGTTACTGACTTATCCCATAATAGCCATCCATTTTTTGAACCTGCTTTGTCCATCTCACCATTGCAGGGAGACAGTGTCTATTCTGTAAGAATTTCACACAAGGCAGGAACAAATCCTGAACAGAGCATCAGTGCACTAAAGAACATGGTCATGCTCAAACCAAAACTCAAAAAAGCTCCAGCAGATTACAAAGTATGCAGCTAAAGTTATTGGGGCTGATGCAGATGATTTGACTAGTGTGTGTCAGAGGGCAAAGTTAAAGAAACTGGAAATCATCTCAACGGATGACAGACATCCATTACATGTAGAACTAAAGTTCAATAAATCAGAAAGGATAGTCGCTTTGAAAACCCACACAAATTGATTCAGGAACTCCTTTCTTCCTAGTGCCATATGACATTTTTTGTGTAAATATGTATTATCTAACTGCCTTACCTAAACCTTTCTTGTTTCTATTTGTCTGTTTTATCTCATTCTGTCTGTTATTAGATGCAACTGAGAAGAAAATAAATAAATAAATAAAGAAACCTTAAACATATAGTAAGTAAAAGAAATATACATTTCCATGTGAATATTACATAGTGGTTTTGTGATTTATAACATTTAAATATTAATTATATTTTCATTGAATAATATAAATGTAACTATAATAATTTTAAATTATGAGAAACCTGTTACTTCAATGCTAAAGAGCAATTAAAGAAAAAAAAAAACAATGTTTTCTGTATGTTTAGTGGTGCAGATGCCGGGAAATTAATAAGACTTTTGATGAAACTGATATCTTTTTCATATTGCAGAAACAACAACTCATTGATATTTAATGTTAATATTAGCTACTGCTGAAGAGGTGCAATATGCTCAATTTTAAATCAGTCCTTTAACACTAGAATCCATGAAGCTTATGAAAATATTTGTAATGCTGGGCAACCTTAAATTCCCTCGCATCTTATAATCAGCCTCTTTATTTTGCTAATGTGTCAATCAACACAAGCAGCAAGGAACCAGCTCACTCATCCCCCACTGAGGCAGCTGAAGTCAAGTTAGATGCAAAATTGTCAGAGCTGAAGTCTGAAGGTGTCAGGAACTGTATAGGGTAAATCATATATCGTTATTTGGAATACATACGTTTCATGTGTCCTCTGTGTCTACAACAATCTGCGTAAATGTAGGATGTCAGGAAATGCGAGGCAAGAAATGTTAAACACATACTGTAACTAAAACAAATTTTTTTAATGTTATAGTAATAAATGACAAAATACTGATCTGGTGTATAATGTGTGAAGACTGAAGTACAAATATCAAATAAACACTTTCACAAAAGGTATAACAAATGTGCTTTTACTCAAGAATATAACCAAAGAAAAATACATTTTTCATTTCACATGTTACTAGCAATATGTAAAAACTGAAGCCCAACTATTAATCGATACAAAGCAGACATGTCCACTTGGCTGGTGCAGAGATAAGAACTGCTGCCTCATAATCAAGAGGTTGCGGGTTCGATCCTGGGTCCTCCTCACATTGACTGTTTTGACTAGTGAGCTGCGATTATTGTTACTAGTAGCAAAATACCCGCGCTTCACAGTGGCGAAGTACTGCATTAAAATTTTTATTAAGAAGAAAATTAAACCTTTTTAAACTGAGGGAAAATATACCAATAATTATTTGTTAAGGATCTCTTTGTATACCACATTGTGAGTTCGGCCCTCCGGTTGTAATATGACCAAGCTGTGCGCTGAGCTTACTCTTGAGCATGCAATGTACAGTTGGCCATGTGAACAGTAATCTTGTTTCAAATCTCACAGCTTGGATTGCTGCTGTCATAATTGGTTTGAGTTTCATGGTTTGTTTCAATTACGCCAGTATTTGCAGGACTTGTGTTGAAGTGACATTCGGCAAGTAAGCATATAACCGGTTTCATCGATAACTTCACATCCAGCTTTTGAGAGTTTAAACATTCATAAACATCAAAGTGTCCACTACTGAAATCGTCACCTGTGAATCTAAGATGTTTAACAGGCATTGGCGGTTGTCGAAAGGTGTAAAATATTTGGCCATTTCGGCACACTTGAAAGCGACAACCGAACAATTCAGCGGCAGCCATCAACTCACATGCAGAACCATAGGTGAAGGGCTTAAGCGTTTCACTCTTATAGTGATCCTGTGTAGTATAATTATCTCCTGTACCGTCATCAGTCCACACCTTGATCCTGTCCCAGTCGTTCAATACATAAGACACAATGTTCCTCCGGATATCAAGAGTGACCCTGATATGGCTGTGCAATATGTAACAAAGAGAATGGAAAAGGTAGGTGCCATCTCCGGGCATGGAAACCACTCGGTAAGTGACAGTTCTTTGATCGATGGTGATCACCTCGATAGACATGTTAATGGGGGTACGGTTGGAATGATAAAGGAAATGGGCACCTGAGCAATGTAAAGTCTAAAATACCTACACAATAACTATAATCATAATAAACGAACAATAAAACAGCGGAGAAGCCGTGGATTAAATAAAAAGGCTGTAGTTATCAGCAGGGAGACGTGAATCCTGTGGCGAAGCAAGGAAGGGAACGTAGAGACCGGAGCGACGGACGGCCTTATATAGGCAGGCAGCCAACAACGTGGGAGGCGTTGGGATGGGGGACCCAACGCCGCCTCACACGGTGACCGAGCTGCAGGCTATGGACGTATATATGTACGTAAGTAGGATTCAGTTAGCGTTGGGAACCCGTGTACCAAATTTCTTGAAGATGGGCCCATAAGTAACAAAGACTGTTGAGAAGTTCAGTAGAATTTCGAAATGAAACCTACTTAACTTTTGTAAGTAAGCTGTAAGGAATGAGCCTGCCAAATTTCAGCCTTCTACCTACACGGGAAGTTGGAGAATTAGTGACGTTGGAAAGTTCAATATGGTGGCTGACAGTGGCATCATACCACCGAAATAAGTACGTACATTGGTTTCGGTTAGCTCAGGGAAGCCGCCTACAAAATTTTGTGAAGATGGGGCCATAAATAAGAAAGTTCAACATGGCGGACATTGTCGACCGTTACGCGTAGAATTTCAAAATGAAACCTGCTTAACTTTTGTAAGTAAGCTGTAAGGAATGAGCCTGCCAAATTTCAGCCTTCTACCTAAACAGGAAGTTGGAGAATTAGTGACGTTGGAAAGTTCAATATGGTGGCCGACAGTGGCGTCCTACCAATGAAATAAGTACGTACATCGGTTTCAGTTAGCGCAGGGAAGCCACCATCCAAATTTCGTGAAGATGGGGTCAGCCTTCTACCTACACGGGAAGTTGAAAAATTAGTGACGTTGGAAAGTTCAATATGGCGGCCGACAGTGGTGTCATACCATCGAAATAAGTACGTACATCGGTTTCGGTTAGCGCAGGGAAGCCGCCTATCAAATTTCGTGAAGATGGGGCCATAAATAAGAAAGTTCAACATGTCGGACGTTGTCGACCGTTATGTGTAGAATTTCGAAATGAAACCTGCTTAACTTTTGTAAGCAAGCTGTAAGGAATAAGCCTGCCAAATTTCAGCCTTCTACCTACATGGAAGATGGAGAGTGAGTGAGTGAGTGAGTGATTTGCCTTTTATTAGTATAGATTATATAATTAAATAATAAATTTTATATGAGTCTGTAACGGCCGGTGTAAACTTATGGTACTTGTAAAAGCTAGCAGAGACAAAACCAGACACACAAACGCAGTTCAATCATTTCTTCTTGGTATCTTGTTAAGCAAACAGACACCGCTGTGTCTATGGTGGATGTTACTTTTCCTCTCACACAGATATTCACATCAACATGTCATTGGAACAATTTTTTATTCAAGAATCCATGAACTGCTTTATTCAAGAATAAAACTGAATTAAAAAAATTGTTCCAATGACATGTTGATATGAATGTCTGTGTGTGAGGAAAAGTAATATCTTTTACAAGTACCATAAATTTACAGAGGATGTTACAGACTCACATCAAATGCACACTCAAATATTTTGCACACATACCTAAAAACTCATCAGCTAAATAAATGATAAAGAAAAATGCTTTGTTTGTGACTCATTTACTAACTATACTTCTTACATCACATCATTTAGGGTGTTTTTATTATCTGTTATAATCTATGTATAGCATGGCCAGTAAGGGAATGCTTATGTAATACGAGGGTAAATTAAAAAGTAAAGGCAATCTGAAAATTACACGGTCACCACAATAGATAGAAGCTGATGTACACAAACACATTTGAGATGGCTTATGGGTAGTTCGAACACACATAGTGCAGTGCTCTTCCGTTAGTCTAGTTGAAGCCAAGGTTAAATGAACATGAATGCTCCACTTTAGAATTGCAAAATTGTTGAACAACACGCCATAGTCAAATTTCTTTGGACAGAGGAAGTAAAACCTGCTGAAACTCACCTAAATATGTTAGCTTATGCAGATCAGTAAGCTGTTTAAGTATCCGTCTTCCGCAAACTTTACGATACCCCAAGTTATCATGCACTATGGCATGTGCAGATCCACAGCCGATATCCAAATATGCAGTAACAGAAGACAATGTAATCCATCGGTCTTCTCTGATGAAGGCATTCACTATGTCAATGTGGGCTTCTGTGTGCTATGCTGATGATTAACCGGATCGAGCTTTTTCGGTTAGAATCGTTCTTTCCACTTTAAACCTTTATATACATTCATAAAGTTTCTGTTGATTCCTGCAGTTTTCACTTCCATACTGTGCCAAAATCCTTTGATGAATTTCAGCCGGTTTCACTACCTCTGCCCAAAGAAATCTCACTACGGTGCATTGTTCATCAATGGTGTAATCCAGTAGCAGAGTGTCCATGTTCATTTGACCTTGATTTCAACTAGACTTAACGGCAGAATGCTGCACTTTGTGTGTTCAAACTACCCATAAGCCATCACGAACATGTTGAACTGTGTCAGCTTCTATCTGCTGCAGTTACCATGTAATTTTCATATTGCTTTAACTTTTTGATTTATCTTCATGTAAAAACAGAGCAGAGCAAAAGAAAATGTACTATCCACAATCATAAAATCTGCACTTGAAAGTATTTCTTTTAAATAATACAGAAATAAAGTATTTAATATTATAAAAGGAATCCAACCACATCAGACAAAATTTGCTTAGTTTTTTATCCCCAAGCCATAAATGTTGTGAGTAAAGGATGAAACTGGATTTTTTAGCTGTTGTCCTTAATGTAGAGTCAGACTTTCCCACTACACTGTATAGTGTACATTGCTGCATTTTACCCTTCTTTTATTATCTTATAAATCCACTAATGACTGTTCCATTGTGCTGAATTAAACTTAATCTGAACAAGTCATGCACTGTCTGTCATTATGATTTTCAATTTTTTTCCTAACCAGAAAACTAAGCATGCTTTTTTTACCTGACTGATAATTTTTGTATTGCTGCATAATTCTATGTTATATCCTATTTGCCTATAAGCCCCCCTGAATATTGAAACACTGCTTTATAGCACATCTGTACTCTGGTTGAAAATTTCTAACGTGTCCACATGCATATCTGTAAGCTGTCTGTAGTGTTTAACAAATATATGTAAGAGCTTATAAGACTTCTGTAAGAAAAAATGTAAGGATTTAAAATGACATATTTACTCAGTTTATTATTCAATGACAACAGAAAGAATCACTGCAAAGGTAGTGCAGAGCATTCACAGATATCCAGCTCTAGGCCTCGATATTAAAAAACATCTAGAAGTGCTCAGACTAATGTTGTCAACAGAGGTAGACGAAAAACACAGATCTTCATTGAAGGAAACTTTTCACGTGTTCTCTGAATACAATGTAAGACCAACCAAATCCACAGAGAGTAAATGTGGCCTAACACCCAGAGTGAGTTGTAAAAAAAATACAGACATCTTTAGTGTTCATTATAATGAGTGTCTAAATACCTTGGCATTTTAATCACTATAGGAAGTTGCTATATGAGGGATACCTTAAAATATTTTCAACACATAGTATAACTCAGTCACAATTAATAGGAAATTTATTTTGTGGTTAATTTAAAATGTCCTGCCTGCTGCTTCAATGTTGCAGAGTGCAACTGACCCTCAACACAAATCCATGCTGTACTGTTTTTTTTTTTAATAAAAGTACATTATTGAATTTCTTGTCACAGAGAGAGAATATGCAAAAAACAGTCACAGGCAGTTAAAAACTGTATACAGAGGAAATACTTTTGAAAAAAAAGAACTAGGAAAAGAGATTTTTGAGTGATGACAATATTACTGAAGAAATGAAGAATTGGCTGTAAGTGTCCAATATTGACTATCTTGTTTCTCAATGGGGAAAAAGGTTGTTGAAGTCGACAAAGAAGCAGAAGTAAGAGGAGTATATACATACTGTATAATTATTCTGCAAGTAAATAAGTAAATATTAGAAGGTTTTCTTCACAAAGAAAACTATAGACACATGGAGTAAGTTATCAATCGGTGTGGTAGACAGTAGGACTTTTAGGGACCTTCAGACCTTGACTTGATATTGTGTTGGAGGAATTAAGTGGCTTGGACCCTTTACACAGTACTTTGTTGAAGAACCTTTAGCAGTGATTACAGCCTGGAATATTATTGGGTATGACATAACAAGCTTTGCACACTTGCATTTGGAGATTTTCTTACATTCTTCTATGTAGATACTCTCAAGCTCTGTTAGGTTGGGTGGAGACTGTCAGTGAACAGCTATTTTGAAGTTTCTCCAAAGATGTTTGATGGGGTTCAGGTCCAGGTTCTGGCTGGGCCACTAAAGGATTCAGCTTAGAGTTATTGTCCTGTTGGAAGGGGAACCTTTGGAAAAGTCTGAGGTCCAGAGTGCTATAGAGCAGGTTTGTCATTAAGGCTACTTATGTACTTTGCTCTGCTCAGGTTTCCCTCAGCCCTGACTAGTCCCCTAATCCCTGACACTAATAAACAACCACACATCATGATGCTGCCATCATCATGCTTCAGCACTGGAATGGTACTGTATAGGTGATGAGTTATGCCAGGTTTCCTCTCGATATGAGGCTGAGAATTAAGGCCAAACAATTCAATCTTGTTTTACCGTAGATCCCGGAATATAAGCCGAGAATTTCGTCCTAGATTTTTGGCTTGGAGTTCGGGGGTCGGTTTATACAACGAGCATCGTTTCAGATTCAAGATTTCCAGTGCAATGCCGGTTTTGCCGATCAATACGGAAGTAAATAATGACGAAACCACAGAGCCATCTTTCAGATGAAGAAGTAACTTTGCATGCCGGTACTTTAAATGAAATAAAGAATTTATTCAAAAAAGTGTTTTAGTTGTTGATTTTATTAATAAAATTTATAATAAATTATCGGGAAGTTTAAAATAAAAATTTTTCTTTTGATTTACGACCCACATCTTGCGTTACGACCCGAATGCGGTCACGTGTATCCGCTTGCGCGATTGTAAACAAACAACCGAGAGCGTTAGTAGCGTCAGTTGGAGCCCAGATACATGTGTTTGTGGATGTAATTTTGGTCATTGCAGTGATTTACCTATATATATAATTCACTAAGACCATGCAAGCAAGACACATAATTGCTAAGGAAGGAAGAGAAGGTAAAGAAAGCGATCACAATCGAAACGAAGATGGAAATTGTGTGGAAATATGAGAGTGCTGTTCGTGTGACCGATCTCGCTAATGTACAGCATGTCGAAATCCCACCATCTCAACAATTTTACAAAGAAAAGATTTGCATAAGGAGGCTCCTTCTAAACAATAGCCACCTTCCGTTTCATTCTCCTCCTCCTCCCTTCCTGCAGCCCAAAGATGTCAAATTAAATGGTGAGTACAGTATAAAAATGTTGTTTCTAGAATATAATATAATGCCTTTTATTTTCACTATACACATCTACAATGAGATTAAAAGCAGCTCCTTCAGTGCAGAAAAAAAGTTCTGTATAGGGCTTGTATGGTTGTTTTTTAGCCTTAGCATAACGCCGGATCTGTGGCCCCGCTTCTGCTTTCTTTCCCTCCTCCGTCTGTGTCATCTCCTAGACCCGACAACAATCCACGGAGAGCCCGCTGGTCTCGCTATCTTGTCTGGGATGTTGTGCGTGTGATGAAAAACACTCGAAACAGATGTCTGGCTCTGGACACCAATGTCTATAAGGTTCTGATGGGTGTAGCGGATGTTCGTCGAACCGATCGTGCACAAACAAGAAAAAAAAAAAAAAAAAAGTACAAAAACAACAAAAAAGTGCACTGAAAAGGAGAGCCCTGAGCCGCTGCGCGCCGCCATGCTCCTAGCTTAATCTAGCCTACTTCTGGTAGGCTAGGCACTTTTTGTAACTTTTTGGTTAGTACATTAGAAAAATTATTGGTGTTTTGGTAAATTATGCACATTATACAACCCTTTTTTATTATGAAAAGGTTAAGTAAGTGTTGCAGTGGGAGGTTCGGAACGCATCATGGGTTAGCCTTCGCGAACGAATTAAGTTCTTAAGCCAAGGGTCCACTGTTTTGCGTATTTAAGTTAGTCAAATTTATAACAAGTCTCCGGAAATCCACCCGCCGATGTACCGTATTTGCGTATATAGTTTCAACACAAAGGCTTCATTTTACCAAACTTCTCCGCAATCACTTCCTGGTTTCCATCAAAAATGCCGGCAGTCTCAAATTCTCGCTGATAAACATGATAAATATACCTGAAGAGACACTTTTAAGGAAATTTAGAAAATTTTGCTTGGAGAAGGGGGTCGGCTTAAATACCGGTCATCGGCAAATACATGTAATTTAGTAGGTAGAGAAGGGGGTCGGCTAATATACCGAGTCGGCTTGTATTCCGGGATCTACGGTAATTAAACCAGATAATTTTTGAGAGTCTTTTAAGTACAGTTTTGAAAATTTCCAGTTGTGTTTCCTGTGTTGTCTGTTCATTCAGCCATGAAGCCTAGATCAGTGGAGCATTTCAGTGGTGGTTGCCCTCCTGGAAGTTTCTCTGATCTCCACACAAGTTCTCTGAAGTGTAAATATAACGACCATGAAGTTCTTGGTCTCCTTTCTTACCAAGACCCTTCTCCCCTATTTGATCAGTCTGACTAGACAGCCAGCTCTAGGAAGAGTTTTAATTGTTCCAAGCTTACTCCATTTCAAGAATTATAGAGGCCACTGTGTTCTTGGGAACCTCCAATGCTGAAAAAAATTGTAGCCTTTCCCAGATCTGTGCCTCAACATAATCCTGTTTCTAGGCTCTGCTGCTGATCCCTTTAACCTCATAACTTGGTTTTTCCACTGATACATATTGTCTATAGACAAGTGTTGTGTCCAATAAATTGCAATTCCTCAAAAAAAAGTGTAGAAACATCTCAACGATGATCAATAAATCTGAGCCAAATTTCAATTGTCATAGCAAAAGGTCCGATTACTTGTTTCAATATAATTGTTTAATTTTTTTGTTTTTTAACATATTTTTAATACTTCTTTAAATTCAGTATTCCCTTGTCATTCTTGGCAGTTGATTAATGATGGTAAAATTGAACTTAAACAATTTTAGCATAAGCTAAACATAACATTATGAACAAAGTGATAGGGTGTGAATACCTTCTGAAGGTGCTGTACAAGGAACGTATTATTTTAGTGCGTTGGGGACTTTCAAAAAGTGTCTTGATGTTAATTTTGGAAAAGGCAAATAAGGATTGAGAACTGACATCTGGGCTGAATGTATTATGCTCGTCAAAATTGTCCTCATAATAGACTCTATGAAATGGAATAATTTTAACTGCCCTTGTGGTGATTTGCTGCGATACTCCATATCAATATTCGACTTCCTAATATGAGCATTCTGGCATGAACAGCTACACCCTCCTATAATTCATCTTTTTATGTTATTCATCATTAATGAACTGACTAAATGGTTGCAAGGTGAGCTGCAGGAGGACTATTCCTAATGCAGACAAACAAGTATTCATTAACAGGTGAACAATGTTTCTGCAAGTGTTTCACTAAAATATTAAAAATTACAAAATATTTATAATATTTGATACAATACAATATACATTTCTACTACTGTACAGTTTTCTTTTTTTACATGGCCAGCAGAATGGGCTTAGCCAAAGGCTTATTTAATATGCTGAAAAATAAAAATAAGAGCAAAGAAGCTACAGAATAATCATAAAGTGTTCCACTATTTACAACACATATATACATGTCTGTTTAGTTTTTCATTTTATCGTCTCCAGAGTAACCATTTATACTGTTTAGATAGCACAGTAAGCTGCTGGTACTGCTACTGCTGCTGCATTATTTACTCGCATTTATTTGCTTTATTCCTCCAGACAAATATTTAATAACATTGAAAAAAATAAAAATGAAATACATATAATTATAACACCAGTTGCTAGGTTTGCTTATACAATAATCTATGGTGGCAGCCTTCCCTCTGTGTAATGAATTAAATATGTTTAACTTCTCAAAAAAGAAGCAGTAATATGTGCAAGAAGAGTACAGTGAAATGAAATGACAGCTTTGCCAATTTCTTTGCCTTATTTAACTGAGAAATGCAATACTGCATCGACTGTGTAATGTACCTAGGTACAAAACTATTTTGAGTTCTCTTCTGGCACTGGGTTCCCATAACATTAAAATGAAAAGGCACTAGAAAAATTAATGGGAGAAAAAGCTCTGGAAGATAAACTATATTTAGAAGTAACAAAGAATTATTAAATTAGTGACAACTGCAGACTACTGTACCCTTATTTACCATGTGCACATTTGATATAAACAAAATATGTGCTTTATACTTCTTGTGACTGAAGTCACACTTATTTAACATGAGCATATTAACATGAACCTCTTCTCTCTATATTCACTTTAAGACACTCAACTCCTTTTCTCCTACTTATCCGGAAATCTGCAGTCAGCTGTGCCCCATCATAAACAGACAATCTGCTTTGGTGAGATTGTTCCACTTCAGCATTCTGGACGGACTTGGCATGTCCTACCTAACAGCTTGATCTGCTTAGTTCTCTCTGATAAAGGCATCTTAACCATGACAGCACTCTGCAGGCACCATAGATAATAACAGATTTCAATAAGCAGATTGCCTGACAGAGTCTGCTTTAGATAGCATGAAAATTTAAAATATTCAATACACTCTAACATTTTTTTAAGAAAGCTGAACTAGGCAACTGCTTATTTTATACATGGGTTCTTTATTATTCAGGACCTTTATATTCATCCGTAAGGAACTTGCTTGTACATTTCAGAGCTGTGAGAGCCATGGAATGCAGAGTAGAAACTAACTGAAATGGGGCACCTGTCCATCTCAGGTATCCCCACAAATACACATCCACACTAATTTATACAGGGCTAATTAGGAGTCTATGGTGTAGCAGGCCCACGGCTAGGAAATTAGCGGCCAACTTTAAATAAATGATGAGAAGATGCAGGTACTAATCGGGTGAGAGTAAACACAAGTGCATTTCGTTTCACGGTTAATTGGGGAACTGGGTGACGCAAAGCATACATGTGTGGAGGCGGCAGATCAGTCAAGCACCTAAATGATGCCATGTAATGGGAAGAAAAGAGGACAGATCAGGAAAAAGATGAAAGGAGGTTAAAGAAAGGACAGAAAAGACAGGCAGTGGAGAGAGAAAAAATCTGAAAAGAGCTCAGGAAAAACAGAAATGAAAGGGAGAAAGTTGAAGAAGAGCTGGAGGTTAAAGGGAGAGAAGCAGAGAGACAGAGACAGAGAGAGAGAGCAAAAGTCCATGTGGGATAGAATGGAGGCAGGTGGTCCGAAACAGAACTTCAGGGAGAGGAACCTGTGGCTGAAGGTGCTCCTATTTAGCAACTGCTTGGGAGTAGGAGCAACTTGATGTGCGGTGTCTCCCATGCGGCTCGGCACGGCACCCCACAGTTGTTGAGAGTCTGGCAATGGGGACCTGAGCCTGGATAGAATGATTGACTGCACATGTCAGTTGGGCATCTTCTTGGTTGCCAGATCCCATGTTGGGTAAGCCAAGGAGATGTAGACTTTTAGAAGGCAGCATTTGGGCATGAAAGTTTTAAGAAACAGTGAACTATCCCTGTGATTTTAACCTCAGGTTTTTAAAGGATTATGTATTAGATGGATTTTACCTTCACTGATTGCATTTGCCTTTAGGGATTATTTATTTATGGATTGATTCTACACTGCACTTTAATTTGGAACACTGTTTTGTTTGGAATATTCTAATAAAAGCACTGTTGCACTTTTTACCTACCCCTTGCTGTATATGTGTGTGTCCTCATCTGCTTGGTTCATCTCAGTAACAGTACAAACCATGGCTGGTTCAAGAGGCTCATGGACGTGACAGGAGCTTGGAGCCAGCTACACAGTCTCTAAGACTGTGGAATATATTTGGAGTGTGCTCATTATCCATATATCTACAGTGACATGAAAACATTTGGGCACCCTTGTTTAAAATGTCTGTTACCATGAAAAGTGAATAGAAGATGAACTGATTAATAAATGCATACAGTTAAAGAAGACACAGTTCCTTTCAGCATTTTATGCAAAATTAGTGCATGTGTTTTTGTACAGTGAAAAGAGGAAAGGACCACCATGCAAAGGTTGGGGTACCCCAAGATATTTGAGGTTTTAGATAACTTTTACCAAGTTCTCAAACATTACATAGCTCATTAGGTCTATGGCTTGTTCACAATCATTGTTAGAAGACCCCAGGTGATGCAAATTACAAAGCTGTATAAATTCTCTGACTCCTCAAACCTTCTCCCAACAATCAGCAGCTTTGGGCTCATCTAAGCAGCTGCCTAGCATTCTGAAAAGTAAAATAATTTATACTCACAAAGCAGGAGAAGACTACAAAAAGATAGCGAAGCATTTTCATGTAGCTGTTTCCTTAGTTTGTAATGTTATTAAAACATGGCAGATAACAGAACAGTGGAAGTCAAGTTGAGGTCTGGAAGACCAAGAAATTCTTCTGAAAGAACTGCTCGTTGTATTGCTAGAAAGGCTAATAAAAGCCTGTTTGACTACAAAAGACCTTCGGGAAGATTTAGCAGACTCTGCAGTTGCGGTGCACGGTTCTATTGTGCAGTGCCACCTAAATAAATATGACCTTCATGATAGAGTCAGCAGAAGAAAACCTTTCCTGCATCCTAGCCACAAACTTAGTAAATGAACATCTAAACAAACCTGATGCATTTTGGAAACAAGTCCTGTGGACTGATGAAGTCAAAATAGAACTTTTTGGCCTTCAAATAAATACCAGCAAATTGTGGAAGCATAAATCACACTATCTGTAAAAAAGTAGAAGTTACAAACAGGATGGCACCTACAACAAGATACTGATCCAAAACACACCTCAAAATATAAAATTAAAAAATCAGGAGTGTTTTGCCCTAAACTTTCTCATATACTGAGACAGAGGAAAAGGTCATCAGAACCACATCCAGTTGCTCAATATTTCTCAAATATAATTTCTCTTTGTTTCTCATCACAACTAATTGATAATATTGATACACAATCATTTATCTCCATTTATAATCAAACTTTATATTAAAATATTTTTGCATTTAGGGGGGTTGAAAGCAGTGGTGGAGTTTTTTCATCACTATATATGCATTACCTAGATTATGTGCAAAGTAAAAAGAGTTATACAATAATCCCTCCTCGATCGCGGGGGTTGCGTTCCAGACCCCCCCCGCGATAGGTGAAAATCCGCGAAGTAGAAACCATATGTTTGTATGGTGTGACAGAATTAGGGTTCGCTCGCACCCTTGTACCCTCGGACCACA
>JANRMT010062833.1:39892791-39924304 GCA_026402145.1 Polypterus bichir lapradei
CAGTTTCGGTTAGCGCAGGGAATCCGCCTACCAAATTTCGTGAAGATAAGAAAATAAGAAAATTCAACATGGCGGACGTTGTCGACCGTTATCAACCATTATGACCGTTACGTGTAGAATTTCTAAATGAAACCTGCTTAACTTTTGTAAGTAAGCTGTAAGGAATGAGCCTGCCAAATTTCAGCCTTCTACCTACACGGGAAGTTGGAGAATTAGTGACGTTGGAAAGTTCAATATGGCGGCTGACAGTGGTGTCATACCACCGAAATAAGTATGTACATTGGTTTCGGTTAGCGCAGGGAAGCTGCCTACCAAATTTCGTGAAGATGGGGCCATGAATAAGAAAGTTCAACATGGCGGACATTGTTGACCGTTATGACCGTTACGCGTAGAATTTCGAAATGAAACCTGCTTAACTTTTGTAAGTAAGGTGTAAGGAATGAGCCTGCCAAATTTCAGCCTTCTACCTACACAGGAAGTTGGAGAATTAGTGATGTTTGGAAAATTCAATATGGCGGCCGACAGTGGCGTCATACCACCGAAATAAGTACGTACATCGATTTTGGTTAGTGCAGGGAAGCCACCTACCAAATTTCGTGAAGATGGGGTCAGCCTTCTACCTACACAGGAAGTTGGAAAATTAGTGACGTTGGAAAGTTCAATATGGCGGCCGACAATGGCGTCATACCATCGAAATAAGTACACACATCGGTTTTGATTAGCGCAGGGAAGCCGCCTACCAAATTTCGTGAAGATGGTGCCATAAATAAGAAAGTTCAACATGGTGGACGTTGTCGACCGTTATCGACCGTTATGACCGTTACGTGTAGAATTTCGAAATGAAACCTGCTTAACTTTCGTAAGTGAGCTGTAAGGAATAAGCCTGCCAAATTTCAGCCTTCTACCTACACGGGAAGTTGGAGAATTAGTGATGAGTCAGTCAGTGAGTGAGTGAGTGAGTGAGTGAGTGAGTGAGTGAGTGAGTGAGGGCTTTGCCTTTTATTAGTATAGATTTCCGGCCCCGGGTGTGGTTAAATCTCTTGGCACAAAGTCTCATCTAGCGGGACGTGAGTTCTTGATATTTTTTAGTTTATAATTTAAAAACAGAAAAAGAAAATGAAAATGTAACAACATTGCATTAAAGTTCGATAAAATCTGAAAAGAATGATATCAAACATATACAGTATATGTATGTTTTAAAATAAGCCTGATTTAAAGTGTGACAAAAAAGTGACATAAAAACGTTGCAGAAAATCATTGCACTTTTAGGCTTAGGATTTTATATATATAAAGTACATAGAACCTAATGGTGACAGGACTCTTGACCGATGAATGAAGGGGAAGGGGGCAGATCTTCACTTTAAAGCATTCTGCATGAAAATAGCAGATTAGAATTTTTCTCTGCTACTTCTACAAACTACATGGAGTAAGTAACATATAAAAAAATATCATTTTTGGGTGGAGTATTTATTCCTTTTAGGCAACTGTCCATGTGTGGATTAAGCAACACGCAAGGGGTGCTATAAAGCTGCAATACATACGTCTCAGTGGGCTTAATGCAGCTGTCCACATTTGGTTAATGAAATACATGTGAGGTGCTACAAAACTGATATAACTTCAAACACACACATAAATACACACAATTACATACATTGTAGTTAGCTAAATTATTTGGCACATATGATCTAAAATAACAAACTTGTGAACTTCCACAATAATACAATCAATAGTTAAAGAAACATTTTTGTTATAGCTTCTGATCAATAATCAAATCAAAGTTAAAACTACACCAAAATCAAAATAAGATTAAAATAATTCTCATGCTACTACATCTGGAGTCTTGTAGGAATGCCCACTGCACAACTTACCAGTACTGCAGGATGGCGGATGTCTAATGCAAAACTGTCTTTTATTGAACAAACAGATTGCTTTAGCATTTTGTTTAAATTGTCTTCTTTAAATCCATGTCCATAAAGTCCTTCCATTACCTTGGCTTCACTGCTAATGTGATCTAGAATACTGAAACAAATAAATTCTATATAAGAAAACAAAGTAAGTCCTAAGCAGGCAAAATAAATGCAGTATTTAAAAACGTAATTTTGTACTCTTCTAAATCCCGTAATAATCAAGTAAAAAGAAATTTCCTTCTCAGCAGATTGGACATTCAAGCTTTTCAAGTTCAATCTATAAATGCAACAACCATTAAGGCTTTTTCAACTATCAGACACCCTAAAAGCTATAGAATAGAAATACACTTGTCTGGATGGCCATTGATGAACACAGTTACACCCAGAAATACATTACAAGGCCTCTTAACCTTACTATTCTCAAAAAACATACCCTTCATCTCACTTGTATATAAAGAAGTATGTGCCAGAGAAAAGGTACTATATATGGCATAATGGCTAAGCCATATTTTTTTTAATGTTCACGCTCACAACAATGAAGTAAGTAAGCAGTTTACAGTTCAACAGTGAACCTTCAGCTTTGATGAAACATCAAAACTAACATTGATTAAGCAGCCAGCAATAAGGACACCAGAGTAAACAGCCAACAATTAGGAAACCTGGACCTTTTGACTTTATTTAAACAGAGTCTGCTTAAATTTTTTAAAAGTCAGGATTCTACATTCCATTTTAAACACACTCTTGTGTATATTTTTAATTGACCACTATAGATTTATTTTCAATTTTGTATCTTTACTAACCTGAATATTGTATCTGTTGGATCATTCATTTAGAAACTTAAAAAAAATTAGAGTTTCAAATACTTTTTGCAATTTATTAGACATGGAGTGATAAAGGGGCAGCACGGTGTCGCAGTGGGTAGTGCTGCTGCCTTGCAGTTAGGAGACCCGGGTTCGTTTCCCGGGTCCTCCCTGCGTGAAGTTTGCATGTTTTCCCCGTGTCCAAAGCTATGCAGGTTAGGTGCATTGGTGATTCAAAATTGTCCCTAGTGTGTGCTTGGGGTGTGTGAGTGTGTGTGTGTGTGTGTGTGTGTGCGCACCCTGCCCGGGGTTTGTTTCCTGCCCTGCGCCCTATGTTAGCAGGGATTGGCTCCAGCAGATGCCCGTGACCCTGTGGTTAGGATACAGCGGGTTAGATAATGGATGGATGGATGGAGTGATAAGGATTCAAAAGGCAAACACTTACTGATTATTTTTGTATTCATTGTTTATTCAACATGAAGTAATGCCTTTAAATTTGGGATGCATTATACAAAGAAAAAAAGAGAAGAGCAGGGCAAGAGGGAAAGTGTAATGAGAGCAGAGAAGGACACAACAAAAGAAAGAAGAACCCAATGAATTTGGCAAGACCTCTGTAGACCGAATAATAGTCTGAAGCAACTCTGCCCCTAGACTTGAACAGACTCATCTTCCATCACCTGTATTTTCCACATATTTTTTAATAAAATTCTTTTCTAATAGACTTACTAAACATTTAAGACTCTTTCAAATATATTTCCTACTTTTGCTACCATTGGATTAACAGTGTTTTTGTTAATTTTCCTGTATAATAATATTGATTTTATGCTGTTTGAATGACACTGCGCCACCATTCCTCAAATAATAAGATGAAGATGGAACAGATACCACAAACAAAATACAACAGGCCACGTTATGAAGCTGTGGTGTGGGACTGGCTCATTCCATTGTTTGAATTTGCAACTCTGAGTGTAGCTAGAACAGTTTTTGCTTCAGATGTATCTGTGCAAATGCTTCACACTTTTTTCTTCCATCAAGAATGAAAATAAACAGTGATAAATCTGTCGTTATTATCATTATTTCGCAGGATCACCTGTGTTTCTTGAGGAGGGGAGGGAGAGGGATCATCTAAGGCTTGTTTTGACTTATAGCTGCACCACATGGCCAACTATACATGCATAATTAGCCATATGCAGCACTGCACTGTGAACGCACTGGGATCAGTGTTCAAATGAAACTAATGCAAGGGGTTTTTTTTTGGTTTTTTTTAATTGAAAACAGAGTGGAAATCCAGTTGGAGAACAGATCGGGTCGTGGCAACATACATGCACAATGTCGGCAATGATCTTACATGCATGAAAGCTTTGCACCCAACTGCTACAGCTCTGTGAAGTCACATTGGTCTTGCAAAGCATCAAGAACCACTGGGAAAAAAATATGATTAAACTGGCCACATGGCGAATTAAAAGGGAAATATTTGATGAATATGGCCATCTGTGAACACAGTATATTCACTGTGAAAAACACTTTGGTGAATTTCATTGATCACTTTTCACTTAACATAAATTACTTGTCCTTTGCCATTGTTAACATTTTATTTTTCATGCATCATTAATTTTGCATTATTACTTATTAAGAATCTGAGGTTGTAAAAGGTTTCCAGACACAAAAAAGATGAATGGTGATGCATAAAGAAATTAACTTTCAGTTAAAATGAACTTGGCATATTACACAGAAAAGGGAGAACTGAATTTCACACACACATGGAACCATTTGCTTTGCTACAAAAGGAAAATAGTCTGGATATTTCCCCAGCATATATTACAACTAATTTCAAACAATACTGCAGACTTAAAAAAAAACAAAAAAAAAAAAAAAAAACTAATTTAGTCATGATGTTGCAACAAATTCTTCTGTGAGATATTGTGGTAGTGTGGTGTGTGGTGAGATTTACATGATGCTTTGCCAGTAAAACTTCTCTTTCACAGAAACTGAAAAAAAAACACAAATTATATGCTTAATTTTGAAGCTTGTGTTTAGCGTGATTCTGAATACCCAAGCCAAACTGCAATTTTAGTTAATTTGTTGAAAGCTGTTGTGTTTTAAAGGAAAGTGTGAGCGTGTGTGCATTGCTCAACCAGAGCCAGTAGTGCTACTGTTTTATTTCTATATATTATAGCTTATTTTCAATCTATTATTATACAGTATAAATTTTGTATAAAAACCTATATATTGCTTAAAATATCTACAGGTAGGTTATTTCTCTCTATTATAAAAGAAAATCTTGAGACCAGATGAGATTATTGCCAAGAAATCTTTTCAAGATGGTCTCAACCATTTCTGGTTGACAGCCCACAGCCACGGTCCTCTTGCCTCTCATATGTGTGAATGCTTTTGTCAGACAGAAACAAAAAGGAGTGTGGCATCCAAGAAAAATGAATTGAAAAAATGTTGCTTGATTAAATATTGTATCACCAAAAGATATTAAATGGTTTTATTTTAAAATTTTTGTTACATGAATCAAAAGGAGCAACTTCATATAAAGATGTTCTAACTATAGATGGAGCTACATATGGTACTTTTCAAGAAGTGGCACAAGTAGCTGGATTATGTAAATCAGACGACTATATTTTCGAAATGATGTCTGATAAATTAAGACACTTCTTCATGTACTTAATTATGACAGTGAAGCTGATGATTTAAAATTATGGGAAGCATTCAAAGGACCATTATCCAAAAAGTCTAACAAACAAATGGCTGTTTCGATCATCAAAGAAACGTTAGAAGCAGAAGATTTAACAATGTGGCTATCTGGACTTCCAGAAGAAATAAACAAATCTGAGGTAAAGAAACAGATAACAGCAGACAAAGATTTATCTGTGGAAGGCCATGGAAAATTATATCGGGAAATGTACTCACAATTAAACGATGATCAAAGAGCAGTTTTCGACATTCTCAGTTAAATTCGTCAGTGGTTATTCTTCATAGATGGACCTGGTGGCACAGGTAAAACACTTCTGTAGAAGTGTTTAGTCCATTTTTGAAAACACATATGCAAAAACATCGCATCAATAGCATGGACAGGAAAAGCAGCAGTTCTTTTGGTCCACTAGCAGCGGTGTTATTTCTCATATTATCTGCTTATTATCCCGAGATATCCTGTATTTATCCAACCTGAGGGGCACTACTACAGTATATGCAAGCATATATAAACATGGCCAACAAGAAAAGGGTTCAGAAAGAAACGAAAACTAAAGCTACAGCAGGTCACGATAGCTCTCCGATTGGAGAAGATCACCTGAAACTGGAAAAGGCCTCACAGTCTGCAATTTCAACTACTCCACACGAGCCGGGAACACTGGCTACAACAGAGCCTGCTGCCTCACCTACGGTGCACGAAAGCAGAATTGATCTGTCTGAACTGAAGGTGATGATCGCTGAGCTCATGCAACAGATAAAGAAAGATATAAAGAAAAGCGAGAAAGCAAATGAGAAGGCAAGGGAAAAGGCAAATGAGAAGCTGCGACTGGAGCTGCAACAGGAGCTGCGACAGGTGCTGGGTAAATTTGAACAGCACATTCAGGAAACCTCATTTAAACTGAGCACACTTGCTGATCAACTGGAGGATGTCAAGGAGACATTCACGACTCAGATTGAAACAGCCAAAAATCTAGCTGCCAGTGCTGAAGAAAAAGCAACAACTGTCAACTCCGAATTCCAAAAAACTCGGAGACAGACTTGCTGCTTTGGAAGATGGAATCAGAAGGAATAATATTATAATAAGAAGGTCTGCCTGAGAATCGAGAAAGTCTAAACCCAGTGAAATTCGCAGCTGAACTATTTTCTAAAATAATTGGAGAGGACTTTAAAGCAGATTCTGAGATAGCAGCAGCTTATCGCGTAAGCAGATCAAATACCGTTAGACCTAGATCTTTTATTATTCGCTTTGAGAGATTATTATTTAACCTAGAGGTGATGGCACTCTTTAGACACAAGCAAGAGATTATATATGAAAATAACCACATTCGTATCTTCCCTGATTTCTCTCCAGCAACAGCTACTAAACGCGCAGCCTTCTACAACATTAAACAGCGGTTACGGCAAGCCAATATCAAATACACGGTCAATTCTATGTCTTCGCCAACAAGGAAGATGCAGAAAAGGAATTAAGAAAGGTGATCCTGGGACTATTCTGAAACACAATAGTGAGTCATAGCCTGTCATGATATGGCAAGGATAAATGACCTACTGTCTGATCTATTTGTTAAGATACAGGTTTTTATCATTATATATCTTAATTATTACTCATTATTACTCATTATTACTCGGACGCTATGTTTTAATTACAGTTATAGACGTTTGTGCTTAATTCTTTTTTTTTTTTCTATCTTATTTATTTAATTTTTCTCTACCCTAAACAAGACTGTTTAACATCATATCCTTGGTTTATTGTTATTGCTATTATTGCATTAAGACTTACTATGCTTATTCTGGACCACTTTCTAACACCATTCCCCGGGTTTATTATCTTAATACATTAAGATTGCTGAAAATTATATATATTTTAAGTTCATAGTTTGTTAATGATATTTTAGGCATATAGTATTTAGACTATATTGGTAAAAGATATATCAATTTTTTAATCCTAAAACGCCGCTGCGTGGGGGCTTGTTTTGCTTTGGACGTGTCTGTCTCTGGGCATGTCAGAGGACCGGGACTGAGTGAAGTGGGGTCTAGCCTCACGTGGGGAGGATAAATGGGAGGGTGCGGGGTTAAGGGGGGGAGAGAAAGAGAACAGGCTATATCTATACCTAATCTATCCTTTTAATCTTTATAATTATAACTACCAACGTAACAATAGGCTGCATGGCAATAACTCTTGGGGAAATAGGAAATTAAGGTTAAAGCTGTCTCACTTCCAGTTAAGACTATAAAATGACATCAAAAATTCAGAATCAATGTCTCCATGATGGGACAATTAACTTCGTGAGCTTGAATGTTAAAGGCCTGAATCAAGAATTAAAGAGAAAGAAAGTACGCTTTCACCTAACAGGTTTAAACGCTAAAATAGTATTTTTACAGGAGACGCACTTACTAAGCAAGGATCAGTTCCGGCTGCAAAAGGACTGGACTAGCCAAATGATCCATTCTAGCTTTACAAAGAAAACTAGAGGTGTGGGAATTCTTATACATAGAACAGTCTCATTTGTAGCATCAGATGTAGTATTAGATCCTGAAGGGAGATATGTGATGGTCATGGGAGACTTATCTAACTGTAAAATTACTTTGATAAATGCTTATGCACCTAATGTTGATGATAAGGAATTTATACAAAATTTATTTGCATCCATTCCCAATCTGAACACTCATAAAATTATAATGGCTGAGGACTTTAATTGTGTTTTAAATCCACTCTTAGATAGGACTTCTATCACAGGGGGGAACGACATCTAACACTTCAAAGATGATTACAAAGTTTATAACTGATCACAACTTATCAGACCCCTGGATGTTTTTAAACCCAAACTCAAGAACATATTCTTTCTACTCACCAGTACATCATTGCTACTCAAGAATTGATTATTTCTTTATAGATAATAATTTCTTGCCTACGATTAAATGTTGCAAATACGATGCTATTGTTATTTCTGACCATGCACCTCTGATCTTGGAGCTAAAGTTACTATGCCCCACACACTCACCTTGCAGATGGTGTCTCAACCCGCTTCTATTAGCAGACGAGAACTGTACAAAATTTATATCCAAACAAATCAGTTTCTTCCTAGAGACAAATACATCCTCAGAGATTTCTGCAGGAATACTCTGGGAAACTCTTAAGGCCTTCTTAAGAGGACAGATTATCTCATATCTTTCACACAGAAATAAATTAGAAACCAAGAAAGTAGCAGAGCTAAAAAGCAAAATTACTAGAATAGATGAAGAACATGCCAGGCTTCCAAGTGAGGCTCTACATAGGAAAAGGCAGGTTCTGCATTCAGAACTAAACCTCTTGACAACTAATGAAACTGAACAACTAATTTATAAATCCAGACATAATTACTATGAACACGGAGAGAAAGCTAATAAGCTTTTAGCTCAACAAATTCACAAGGAAGAAGTCCGCAACGCAATCCCAGTAATCACCAACACGAACGGAGACAAAATCATCGACCACAAAAATATAATGCACACATTTAGAGACTACTATAAATCCTTATATGCTACTGAGTTTAAAGAAGACAATACACAATCTAATGCATTTCTGGATACACTACAAATACCACAAATAGACACTTTTAGTGTGGAGGAACTCGATAAACCTCTGGCATTATCAGAATTACTAGATGCTATAAAGTCACTTCAAGGCAGGAAAGCAGCAGGCCCTGATGGCTACCCTGCAGAATTTTATAAGAAATTCTCCGCTCAGCTAGCTCCCTTCCTATTACCAACATTTACAGAAGCCAGAGACAATCAAACTCTTCCTGATACTTTTCGCCAAGCATTAATCACCGTTTTTCCAAAACAAAATAAGGATTTATTACAATGTGCATCATACAGACCAATTTCACTTTTGAATAATGACGTTAAAATACTCTCAAAAATCATAGCTAGAAGGATGGAGAAAGTGCTCCCTTCGGTAATATCACAAACTGGATTTTTAAAGGGTCGACACTTATCTTCAAATCTTCGACGCCTGTTTAATGTAAAATACTCACCAACTAAGTCAAATACCTCAGAAATATTATTATCATTGGATGCAGAAAAAGCATTCGACATGATTGAATGGAAATACCTTTTTACTACATTGGAGAAATTTGGGTTTGGCCCGATCATTTGTGCATGGATCAAACTACTGTATACCAATCCAGAAGCTTCAGTTTGTATCAACAACATTTGTTCAGACTACTTTAAACTAGAACGTGGTACCAGACAAGGATGCCCCTTGTCACCGCTACTGTTTGTAATCGCCACTGAACCACTGGCAATACACTGTCAAAATGCTGATCAGATAAAGGGGATTATTAGAAAAGGACTGGAACAGAAAATTTCTCTATATGCAGATGATATGGTACTGTATATATCAGACCCACAAAATTCTGTGCCTGCAGTCTTAACAGCACTCACAGAATTTCAAAAGATCTCTGGTCTCAGAATTAATCTGAATAAAAGTGTACTCTTTCCAGTGAATTCTCAAGCATATAATATTAGATTAGACACCCTACCTTTTATCATTGCAGAACAGTTTAAATACCTAGGGGTAAACATCACCAAGTAAACATAAAGCTCTTTATCAACAAAATTTTGCCATCTGCATGGAAAAAATTAAGTAAGACTTGCATAGATGGTCAACCCTTCATCTCACTCTAGCGGGAAGAATTAACACTGTTAAGATGAATATTCTTCCTAAGCTCCTTTTTTATTTCAAAACATCCCAATATACATCAATAAATCATTCTTTAAGCAATTAGATTCAACAATAACCTCATTTATTTGGAACTCAAAACATCCACATACCCAAAGAGCGACCCTACAAAGACAAAATGCAGAAGGTGGCATGGCTCTACCTAACTTCCAGTTTTATTACTGGGCAGCAGACATACAAGCTATAGAAACCTGGACACAAATAGATGAACATATACACGCTTGGTCCGCAATAGAAGTAAAATCCTGCAGTACTTCTTTATATTCCCTGCTTTGTGCCCCAATAAATACAAGTTATCGACAATATACTGATAACCCAAATGTGCTTCACTCACTCAGAATATGGAACAAATGTAGAAAGCATTTTAAGACGGAGAAGCTTTTATCTGTGGCACCTCTGCAAGAGAACCACCTCTTGCAACCTTCGCAAACATATGCAGTTTTTAATATCTGGAAAAAATTTGGGATAAACTTGCTTAGAGATCTTTATATAGACAACGTCTTTGCATCCTATGAACAATTACATTCCAAATTTAATATTCCAGCTACACATTTCTTTCACTATCTTCAAATTAGGAACTTTGTAAAACAGAACCTGCACGATTTTCCTCATCTTGCACCCCCATCCATGCTGGAAAAAATATTGCTCAATTTCAAGGACTCAGACACCATCTCTGCAATATATAAAATTATTTTACAGTCCCTCCCTTTCAAAGATCCAAGAGGACACTGGGAAAAAGATCTCTCAATTAATATATCAGAAAAGGAGTGGAAAATAGCAATGCAGAGAATTCACTCAAGCTCCATATGCGCAAAGCATACAATTATTCAATTCAAAATTATATATCGAGCACATCTGACTCATCTAAAACTTTCCAAAATGTTTCCAGGGCAAGATCCAACCTGCGAATGCTGCAATCAAGTCCCAGCCTCACTGGGTCACATGTTTTGGGCCTGCACCAAATTAACATTATTCTGGACCAAAATGTTTAATTACCTTTCAGACAGCCTTGGTCTCACAATCCCTGCTAACCCATTAACAGTTGTGTTTGGGGTTCATTCCAGATGGGTTTAAAGTGGAGAAGGACAAACAAACTGTGATTGCATTCACTACACTTTTGGCACGTAGACTTAACTTGCTCAACTGGAAGAATCTTAACTCCCCTCTTTTAAGTCAGTGTGTAACTGATGTTATATACTATTTGAAACTGGAAAAGATCTAATTCTCACTTAGAGGATCTTTGCAGAACTTTTTCAAAACCTGGCAGGATCCAATCAATAATATATTAGAATAAGCTCTAAAAGCACAGAAGAAGCAATTATTTCTGTATTTCTTTTTCTTCTCCATTCATCTCTATTGGATTATCAAACTTATCAATTTAGGTATGTTTACAAGCCTTAAATTTTACTCCGTTGGCCTTGCTCTCTCTCTCAGGGGTGGGGGTCGACTTGTTCTGAATCCTACCTTTGTAAAAATTTAAATATCATGGACGAAAATGTTACATTGAAATAGAAAAAGAAGATGAAACAAGAAATGCAAAAGACCGAAATATTTATTTGGGATGAAGCGTCAATGATCCCACAAACAGTATTAAATGTAATTGACAAAACGTTTCGGGACGTTTTTGTCTCCGAACAAATGTTTGCAGGTAAAACATTTATACTGATTTTTTTTTTTCAGCTTATTACTCCACTTTCTTTAACGTAAAGGCTTCTATTTCGAAGGCCTCTTGTTCTACTAGCTACTACTTGTTTAAACTGCAGGAAGTTTGCTGCAAAAGAAAAAAAAGAACACACACTGGTTGAACTACCATAATAACTCACATAAAGGAGCACGGAAACTAAATTACCATAAAGCTTAGAAAAGCAGGGGCTGAATATATGTTTTTGTGATCGGCCTTTTTACCAAAGAGTCTTTTTTTAGTTAAAACCATCAATCAGAGCATCCCTAATTATTAGCATTGAAAACATAACTTAAAAGTAGCATGCTTTGCAAAAAAGACAAATATTATATAGATTTAAATGTTTTTTTCATTGAACATATTGTAATGAATATTATGTATCTTTATAAATCTTTCTTATTTACTGCTTTATTTTAGCAAATTTCTGAATCATAATTATTTATATTACTGAATAAACTAAGCTTATTTATACTTTATGCTTCATTGTTAGTAAATATATTAAAATATCCTGAAACTCTTGTTTTGAATTATGCAGAATAAAGGAAACTTACAGGTTAAAAGACTTTTAGAGAGCTATACATTAATGACACTTATACATCATTCAAACAGCTCTTTGCTTACAAAAATAGAGATGCTGCTAATAAAGAAGCCCATGGACAAAGGAGAAATATCAACCTATGTATTAAAACAACCTCACATTGTATTACCTAAAGCAATGCTGGGAATAGCGTTCCAATGTGATTTCCCCTTAAAATGACATTTTCAGACACACTCTCCAAACAAGACATTCCCACTCAAACTGTGTTAGTTGTGGATTAATACAACTACAATGTGGCCAATATTGATCCCTCCAAGCTCAGACTGAAATGTATGGATTAGACCCATCTTGTTAAAAATGTAACAAGGCTCTGCTCACTCTGTACAACATGTTTTGGCTTTGCCGAGACTCATACTTTATATGACTTTTATTTTTACTTTCCTAAACACCGCTTTTTTTCAGTAGATTCTCCTCCAATTATAGGCTTTTGGAGTTATATCAGAATGAATTCCTTTATTTAATGCCCTGTGTAATAAAACAGCTTTCTTTATATTGTTATCTTGCAGAAACTTCTATTTCACACTGGCTTAGGTTTTAAGTGTTCTACCTGAAACTGAAAATAAAAATACAGTCACTCAGCAGGAAAGAAGTCTGCTTTTTTATAAAATAAGGTAACCTTTTGATATACCATTTTAGTTTCGGCCTGAATAGTGCTCATAATACAAGTTTGCGCTTTGCACTCCACTTTTAACATGTTTTTCTTCATTTAAAGTTTGAATGCACTATACTGCATTATATTGTACTGCTACCTGAAAAGTAAAATACATAAATAAATAATGGAAATACTAACTGACTATAAAATATAGCTTGGGTAGCCCAATTATCATTAGCATTGGCGCCTCACAAATCCAAGGACCAAGTGTTAGAATCCCTGCCCAATTACTAAGTATGTCTATCATGTTTTAGCCAGGGTTTATTCCCAGGTTTAAATAGGGCCCTATGATTTCCGTGATGCAGAAAACACGAACAGAATCATGGAATTAATGCATAAAAATGAATTTTAGATTTAAAAGCGTAAATGTGCGGAATTTAGAGACTGAAGGGGTGACTGTTACAAAACTTCCCAATAAATTAAACGATTGAGTAATCTATAGTTCTATCATTCAGATACTATTTTCCAGTTTGTTATTTTTCAAGCGAATGCAATTCTTTGTAGAAATTCAGTCATGCCTCTATCTATTTGTGTGCATTTCTCGTTAAAGGCACGCAAATTAGCTATCTGCATGTGACATAAAAGTTGAAGCGAGCAGTACCAGATACCCTAAATATGTCGAAAAAACTAAGAAAAATGAGCTTAACTGCAAAAGTGAGGGCACAACAATATCCCGGCGACTTTTATGAATTTGGACAACTTTTCTGCAAGTTTTGCCAGCATGCCATAGACTGAACACGAAAACATACTTGCAATGACCAAGTCAAATCTAAAACCCATCTGAAGAACAAGGAGAAATTAAGTTCAAAAAGTGTTCTCTTTCAGGTAACAATAGAGGAAACAACAAAATCGTCAGATGCAGGACGGCAGTTTGTGGAAGACTTTGTGGCCATGAGTGCGGAGTCGGACATACCGCTTGAAAACATGACAAAGATGCGTCCTTTCTTTATTAAGCATTGTAATCAAGTAGGCACGCAGCCAGAAAATGAGAGCAGTCTTCATCAAACTCATTTGCCCCACATCTTTGAACAACATATCGACGCCGTTCTTCAAAAGATTTGTGGCAATAAAATTTATGTTGTAGTTGATGAAACCACAGATAGCTGAGACCACATAGATCTCAACATAGTGATAGATGAGTAAACATTTGGCTGTATGGTAATTGTTTTATGTAGGCAGTTCTAATTGTACATGAAATTATATTTAACATGCATTAACAGTCTTTCCCAAAGAAAAAATGTTATTAGTGAACAGCACTGGTTGTTAACGGGTTCCTTTTTAAAAATTAACAACGATGTTTCTGGATTTAATAAATGTTTTTTGATGAGGCACGCAAGGTCCACATTTGACTCTTCCGTTATAAACTCAGCACCTATAAACCTGGGCAGAAGAGCAGGCTTCTCCTCAGATGCAACAAGCCCTTAAAAAGCAGTCTCTCTTTCTTTTTGTTAATTCTGGGATTTAGCACCTTGCAGATTAGTTTGCTTTTGATTTGTAATTAATTATTTTAAGATATGCAGTAGATTAAGCTACAGATGTAATGATTCACATTTTCAATCTGTAAACATTTAAGGTTTAAAAATCATTAGAAATAATTTACATAATTACAGTTACATGGTACTGAAGACCAGTACTTAATGATATTTTAGCAGTGGTTACAGATGATATATCATACTGTCTGAAAGCATACCAGGAAGTTTTAAAATAGGTTATGCCTAACAGTGTACATTCAACCTGCTTGTGTCATGTCATCAGTTTGGTGGGAGAAACCTGGCAGCACCATAAATACTTTAGTGAGGCTACATCACTAGTGATGTGGGCAACGTCTGCCTTCTTCAAGAAGCCTGCCAGGAACCCCCAAGGCAGGAAACACCAGGTGGAATAGCTGGTTTGAATCAGTAGGGCACCTCACTGAACATATTCACCTATAGAAAAAGTTCTTTCTGTCTGAGAACATATCAGCTCAGGCTGTAAGAAATACCCTAGACCCTAAAAGTGAAGTTAACCTTCATCTCAGAAGGATGCATCAAACTAATAACAGCTCTTACAATTCTGGAGGGCACTCACAGCACTACTGCAGTCTAAGCATATAGCATTGTGAAGAATCTGGGCTCCTACCTGATGAATGAAACTGCAAAATAAGGTTCAGTTGTGCTAGTGTGCTGTTTCATTAAAAGGAATGTAAAGTGCCATTTTATTGTTTAAAAAAGCATTAAAACCCAAAAATCTGAATTAAGGAAAAATAAAGAGGTGAAAAACCGAAAGTCAAAAAAAAATAAAATGAAATTTGTGAAAAAATAAAATGGATTCCATAGGGCCCTATTTAAGTACATTTGCCTTTCTTTCGCTTTTTTTTTTGATGTTCTTAAATTAATATTTTTTCATATTTTTGTATGCAAAACATTTCTGTTAATATTCTTTATTATTTAGTTATTTTTGTATGGTGAATTTAAGATTGAACACATTCTTTGTAATTTGAGGGTGGAAACCCATCCTGACGTCACTGCTGCTAGGACATTATAGGCTTGTCCTAGAGAGGTTTATGTATGTTGGAGAAGTGCATTCATAATAAGTATTGATTTTCCAGCTTCTAGATTTATTTTGCTCCTGTTTCTGGTTCTTGAATTTTGTATTGGGACTTGATTGCTCTGGGTTGCCTTTACAGGCAAACACTTTTACTATTTTTAGTAACTTTCTTTGTTCTTTTTGTTTATTTCAAATAAATTTCCTCATTTCTAATTTTTTTTGTATTTGATTTGTCTCTTAAGTCAGAGGTTTAATTGTTCCTCTGACTTAAATATAACAGAAGTATCTATTGAACTTTAAAATCCAGGGGACCCATTTTAGGCCTCTGCGGGCCAAAGCCTACCTGATGAGTTTTGGGGCTTAGGCTGCCTCTTAGTCCTAGTCAGGCTAGTGAAGGTCCTGGCCTGGATCACGGGTGTTTTGAAGGCCTATCACCTTTTTTGATATTTTGTGTGCACTTAATTGTAACACTATTAAATTTGTACAGTCTCCCTGTGTGGGTGGTTTAATCCTACATCTTAAAGATGTGATGTAAGGGTTATTGGTCACTCTAAATTGTTATAAGCTTCATCTCTCTGCAGCTGCGCAATGGAATAATCAACCTTACAAAATGGATGGATCAAATGGAGGAATAACTTTAAATTACTAAAATAAAAACTGTTGTAAGCAAAATTCTAAAAATTTGTTTTTCACAATCAAAACATTTTAAGGCATTACAAACAAGCCCATGATGAAAAGATGACAACAAATCACTTATGTTTGACAGGATAATTTCATCAGGCCAGAATATCTATATAAAATATATAGGAAATGCATTTTAGTATTTCAAAAAAGCTGGAAAAAAAAAAGTAAACTAGAAATGTACCAAAGGTAGTTGTTAAACCTACCACAGTCATGCAGGTTTTTTCTGATTGTTTTTATTTTTTTACAATTTTCAATAATCAAGAGAAAACACTTCAATGAACAATCACATCTTTCTGAAGGAAAATGAGGAACATATCTATAAATGACAGCAAAATTGCACATGGTGAATGAAATTACAGCAAAAAAAGTTGGAAGGCGGTTTCACCATTATTTTCAAACTAATCAGTGATTTTCTGCAGTACAGAATTTCATTTGGTTTACAATATTAAACACGCTACTACTCAAAATATACATATTACACAAAATAAGTTAAAATTGAAACTTCTTTATTCCCCAGAATGAAAACAATGTTAATATAGATATACAGCTTGAAATTTACTGGTGCTGTCAAACATTAAGATCACTCAAAGAGTTCAACAGCGCTGAGCCGTATGGCATTTCAGAATACAAGTCTGTTATTAGACAGCATCAGCTCGCTGACCATTATCTATCTAAAGTGCAAGTGTAACGCATTAAAAATGCAAGCAATGATTAATAGTGATGGAATGTTTGTTTAGAGTACTACAACAGTAGGTCTGGACCTGTGTATTCTGTCTCATCTTTACCTGATATCCTTTGTTTTCTGATTTTTCTCACTGTCTCTTAACTAGCTACACTTAGTTACTATTTTTCAATCAATGTCCTCATCCTCATATTTTCTAATCACACTTTACTGAATGGAAATATATTACAGAAGCTAACATACACATACAGTTAGAAAACCTAAACCTTTTCACTGCAGCTCCAGTCCTGCAAAACATAAATGCATAGATTGTTTCATAAAAATATCTGTAAAGTAAGTCAGCATAAAAATGCTACTTTGTTTCACAATGTATCCTAATGGATTTGGATTTAATAATATGATCCAATCAACCTTTTATCATTTTTTTTTTAGAAATTAAACATTGCAATACAATTAAGCAGCACAGTTGAAAAACTTGCTCTGCCTAAGTTGGAACAATTTGTCCACAACTTGGCAGTGAAACCATCCCTTCTGCAAGTTTGACAACTGTCTCTTGTGGAAAACTTTACAAACGTTACACCAGCTGTTACAGACTGAAATCAAAGGTTTCTTCTTTTTGGGCACATACACTGTCAGCATGGCGCTGTTAGATCTAAACACTAGTGTGCTGACTTTCTTGCGTACTGAAGTGACTTTAGCTACAAGTGGAAGTCCCATTTTACTTATAGTGCCAAGCAGAGTTGTGTTGCGTTACAGCAGTCTATTAGCTGGCGAAAGCGCTGTGAAGAAGCTGTCTGCTGCTATAGTCCCGCCTTTGTCCAGTCTGATAACGGTCACAGAACATTGTATCTTTGATTGCTGGTACAACAAACAGTTCTGAGCAGACATCAGCCACAGCATTGCTCTTGTGAAAAGAATGGAGATAAATGCCATCAACTCAAAGAGGGAGAAGCAAGTTCATTGTACCACGTAAACATCACTGAGAGAATGAAACTGAATAATAAAAAAACAAGCGCTAACTTTTACAAGTAACAAAATTTAAACCGGGTGTTACAGACTCCAACCAAATGTATGTTTTTATTATTTGTAGAAATAATAATAAAAACAGCAGCTCATTACTCAAAACACTGAGTGCCCAGTCTCAAACCCCGGGACTTTCGGGTTATAACCCAGCAGTTCTTACCTCTGCACCATTCAAGAATGTGTGTAAACTCCCTGTTGATTGACATTTGAGCATGAGTTTTTAACTCATTAACAGCCACATGCAAATGAAATGCTTTTTTTTTTTCCTTTGGTTATATTCTTGAATAAAAATGCACATTTATTTGATATTTGGACTAAAGTATTCACACATTATACACTTCTCATCATTATTAGTATAACATGGAAAAAGTGTGTGTTCAGCATTTCTTGCATTTCTCGCATTTTCTTTCATCCTACACTTACCCAGACCTTTGTATACACAGACCACACATGAAATTCATGTATTCCAAATAATGATATACTGTATTATTTATCCTATACATCAGGAACCTCAAATGCAGATAAGGAGCGTTGGCTTGAGCTGGGAGAGTTGAGCTCAAGGCGGGGTATGTGACAGCAGGCTGCTTGCTGCTTGTGCTGATCAACGCATTTACAAAACAAAAGACGCTGACGCTGATGGTACAGGTGTGAAGGGATTTAGGGTGGGCCGGGATTATGAGTTTTTTAATAGGGTCAAGAATTCTGGTGTTAAAGTGCTGTTTCTACAAGATTCAAAGAACTATACAATTGTAAAGTATATATTGAAATCAAAATGCTTTTCCGTACTTTGTGAGGCTGGGATCATGTACCCACTCCTTACTAACGAAATTCTCATATAAAGATCCTGAGACTTTGACTTTGACATAAATACAGAAACAGCTGAATCAACTCAATTTAATTTGATTTGATTTGATTTATTGTACAAAGCACACTTCCATTTACAATTCCAACAAAAAGCACACTTCTACAGTGTATTGTGCAAATGCAAAAGCCAACTCAAATCAAGAGTGAATGCCGAGAAAACCATAGGACTACCAGTCAGTTGTCTCTTGTGGTCCCCCTTACTAAGTGTAAAACATAGAGTGACAGGGTGTTGTAATGTGAAATTTTGCATAAAAGTTGATAAATATTTTGTATGTCTTTATTTGTAACTTAGGCAAAGCAATGTAATATTAGTGTTACATTAGTGAGAAGCATTTATGTTTACCCCTCATTTAGGAATGAGTCTCTTTGAATTTTACGACAGGTTTGGGGGAAGTGCCTTAAACAAGGTAAATGTTGCTCTGTTGTTTCTCAGTCAACCTCACAGGAAAGCCAGGCTACCTAACTGCCAAGCATTACCTTAACACATGGTTTGGAGGGCAGGTGTGAAGATGTTCTATCTCCCCATTGGTCTGAAGTATGGCTGTTTGGAACTGGCTTGTATCAGAAGCCTTTAAGTACCACAACGTCCTATTGGCTCTAGGGGTTCTTTACCTCACACGCTCTCTCTCACCAAACTGATGAAAGACTATCGCACACCATGTACTGAAAAGGACAAAACATTGAAGAGCACAGCTCGGCAGCCATATTGAGGCAGGTATGCGGCCTGTTCTGAAGAAAGCTGACCACAAAATGATGGCTAAACTAGAGACATTTTAAGTAACTAACAAGTTTGTATGCCGCCTGAAACTACACATCACCATTTATCAGGTTGCCAATATTCAAATGTCATTTGCATATTGTTATTGTTTATGAATATTATCAATAATATATTGTTTAAATTGTAACTTAACTCCTCCTTGCCTTTTACTACACCTAACTGCCTGAGGTTATACAGATGTAGAAGGGAAGGTGGGGAGAAGTTATATACTACTAGCAAAATACCCGCGCTTCGCAGCGGCGAAGTACCAATAATTATTTGTTAAGGATCTCTTTGTATGCCACGTTGTCAGTTTGGCCCTCCAGTTGTAATATGACCAAGCTGTGCGCTGAGCTTACTCTTGAGCATGCAACGTACAGTTGACCATGTGAAAAGCAATCTTGCCTCAAATCTCACAGCTTGGATTGCTGCTGTCATAATCAGTTTGAGTTTCATGGTTTGTTTCAATTACGTTAGTATTTGCAGGACTTGTTGTATTGAAGTGACATTCGGCATCTGTCAAGCGTTGTAAGCATACAACCGGTTTCATCGATAATTTCGCATCCAGCTTTTGAGAGTTTAAACATTCATAAACATCAAAGTGTCCACTACTCAAATCATCATCTGTGAATCTAAGATGTTTAAGAGGCATTGGCGGTTGTCCAAAGGTGTAAAATATTTGGCCATTTCGGTACAATTGAAAGCGACAACCGAACAATTCAGCGGCAGCCATCAACTCACATGTAGAACCATATATGAAGGGCTTAACCATTTCACTCTTATAGTGCTCCTGTGTAGTATAATTGTCTCCTGTAACGTCATCAGTCCACACCTTGAACCTGTCCCAGTCATTCAATACATAAGACACAATGTTCCTCCAGATATCAAGAGTGAGCCTGATATGGCCGTGCAACATGTAACACAGAGAATGGAAAAGGCAGGCGCCATCTCCGGGCATGGAAACCACTCGGTAAGTGACAGTTCTTTGATCGATGGTGATCACCTTGATAGACATGTTAATGGAGGGTACAGTTGGAAAGATAAAGGAAATGAGTACCTGAACAATGTAAACCAAGTCTAAAATACCTATACAATAACTATAATCGTAATAAACGAACAATAAAACAGCGGAGAAGCCGTGGATTAAATAAAAAGGCTGCAGTTATCAGCAGGGAGATGTGAATACCGTGGCGAAGCAAGGAAGGGAATTAAGAGACCAGAGCAACGGACGGCCTTATATAGGCAGGCAGCCAACAACGTGGGAGGCGTGGGGATGGGGGACCCAACGCCGCCTCACACGGCGACCAAGCTGCAGGCTATGGACGTATATATGTACGTAAGTAGGATTCAGTCGGCATTGGAAACCCGCGTACCAAATTTCTTGAAGATGGGCCCATAGTTAACTAAGACCGTTGGAAAGTTCAATATGGGGGCCGACAGTGGCGTCATATCACTGAAATAAGTACGTACATCGGTTTTGGTTAGCGCAGAGAAGCCGCCTACCAAATTTCATGAAGATGGGGCCATAAATAAGAAAGTTTAACATGGCGGACGTTGTCGACCGTTATGACCGTTATGCGTAGAATTTCTAAATGAAACCTGCTTAACTTCTGTAAGAAAGCTGTAAGGAATGAGCCTGCCAAATTTCAGCCTTCTACCTACACGGGAAGTTGGAGAATTAGTGATGAGTGAGTGAGTAAGTCAGTCAGTGAGTCAGTGAGGGCTTTGCCTTTTATTAGTATAGATAATACCTTATAAACAGTGGTAAGTCTGTGAGATTTGAGGCATTCTGACAAAGGCTTCATATTAATAATATAAAAGGGGAAAGTTGAGCAATATAATACTCTACCAAGACAAAACACAGGGCTTTTGCAGCGACTGCACCACGTTTGTGGAATTATTTAATTCCTACATTAAGGATTTTCCTTCAGTTGATCTGTTTAAATATAGACTGAACATTTATTTTTATTATTTAGCTTTTTAGGATTGTCAATGACACTGGTAATCCTACCCACCTAGTCAGGGGCTTGTTTCACTCTACTGTTGTTGTATTATGTTTTATTTTTACTTTTCTGTTTAATTGTCTTTCGCTTATTGTATGGTCTATGTAAAGCACTTTGGTTACATCATTGCTGAGGTTGTCTTAAATGCGCTCTATAAACAAATTGATAATGGCTTTATTTACACCATAGGAAAGGTGAACAAAGGAAATATATACATAACTGTATAAATTTCTGATATATGTCTGCCATCCAACTGTTTTACCCTTTTTTGCCTTTCCCTCCTGACATCTGCATCTTTGTCCTTGTTTTTTCTTTTAATCTTTGTACTTTCTGAGCTATGGTATGAAAGAACCTTTAAAGTTTCTCCTGGGATAACTTCTGGTCCTGCCAGAAACTAGTTCTTGGTCATGGACAGCTCTATACTTACACCAGGAGAGACCTTAGTGACTTCTGAATCCCTGAAAAGCTTCAAGTGCCAGGAAGTAAGCAGAAGATAATGGAAATGCAACTGCTTAGTTAGTTTTAGAAAGACAGTCTTGCTTGAATTGTTCTCTATATATTATTCTGAGTTTACCAACAAATTCAGTCAGTTTTTTAAAGTCTGGATCACATTTATTGGCTTTAATTGTAATGTGCTCACAGCTTTTTCATAAGTCACTAGTTCTACTCCTGCTTTTACCACTCTGTTTGATCAGATGAAAACTGTCTTGCATTAAACAGAATCTGAAATATGTTTGAGCTGGTTCTCCACAATAAACAAATGCCACAGTACCTGGAATTGTCTGCGACTCGCCATAACACGTAAAAATTCACCCAACTTATTTAAATGCAATCGAACATTTCACATTTATGGAGGCAGGCCCATTCTGAATCCTTTCCACCTTACTTGTTCCATATACTTTCCATCTTTGGACAAGCTATTTCTGAGATAAAATGCAACAGTGAGCAGTGATCAGAGAAGCTACCAGCTGAGAAGGGAAACAATTAATATTTCCCTCTTTATATGCTAAGAGCCTCCTACATCCTCCAGTGTTATAGAGAAAAGTAGTCATTAGATTCTTCTGAACCTCTTCATTTATGCTGTGACTAGCAAAATACCCGCGCTTCGCAGCGGCGAAGTACTGCATTAAAATTTTTATTAAGAAGAAAATTTAACCTTTTTAAACTGAGGGAAAATATGCCAATAATTATTTGTTAAGGATCTCTTTGTATACCACATTGTGAGTTCGGCCATCCGGTTGTAACATGACCAAGCTGTGCGCTGAGCTTACTCTTGAGCATGCAACTTACAGTTGGCCATGTGAACAGTAATCTTGTCTCAAATCTCACAGCTTGGATTGCTGCTGTCATAATCAGTTTGAGGTTCATGGTTTGTTTCAATCACGACAGTATTTGCAGGACTTGTGTTGACGTGACATTCGGCATCTGTCAAGCGTTGTAAGCTTACAACCGGTTTCATCGATAACTTCACATCCAGCTTTTGAGAGTTTAAACATTCATAAACATCAAAGTGTCCACTACTGAAATCGTCACCTGTGAATGTAAGATGTTTAAGAGGCATTGGCGGTTGTCGAAAGGTGTAATATATTTGACCATTTCGGTACACTTGAAAGCACCAACCGAACAATTCAGCGGCAGCCATCAACTCACATGCAGAACCATAGGTGAAGGGCTTAAGCATTTCACTCTTCTAGTGCTCCTGTGTAGTATAATTATCTCCTGTACCGTCATCAGTCCACACCTTGAACCTGTCCCAGTCATTCAATACATAAGACACAATGTTCCTCCGGATATCAAGAGTGAGCCTGATATGGCCGTGCAATATGTAACACAGAGAATGGAAAAGGTAGGTGCCATCTCCGGGCAAGGAAACCACTCGGTAAGTGACAGTTCTTTGATCGATGGTGATTACCTCGATAGACATGGTAATGGGGGTTGGAATGATGAAGGAAATGGGTACCTGAGTAACGTAAAGTAAGTGTAAAATACCTATACAATAACTATAATTGTAATAAACAAACAATAAAACAGCGGAGAAGCCGTGGATTAAACAAAAAGGCTGTAGTTATCAGCAGGGAGACGTGAATCCCGTGGCGAAGCAAGGAAGGGAATGTAGAGACTGGAGCGATGGACGGCCTTATATAGGCAGGCAGCCAACAACGTGGGAGGCGTTGGGATGGGGGACCCAACGCCGCCTCACATGGTGACCAAGCTGCAGGCTATGGACGTATATATGTACGTAAGTAGGATTCAGTTAGCGTTGGGAACCCGTGTACCAAATTTCTTGAAGATGGGCCCATAAGTAACAAAGACTGTTGAAAAGTTCAATATGGCGGCCGACAGTGGCATCATACCACTGAAATAAGTACGTACATTGGTTTCGGTTAGTGCAGGGAAGCCGCCTACCAAATTTCGAGAAGATGGGGCCATAAATAAGAAAGTTCAACATGGCGGACGTTGTTGAACGTTATGACCATTACGCGTAGAATTTCGAAATGAAACCTGCTTAACTTTTGTAAGTAAGCTGTAAGGAATGAGCCTGCCAAATTTCAGCCTTCTACCTATACGGGAAGTTGGAGAATTAGTGATGTTGGAAAATTCAATATGGTGGCTGACAGTGGCGTCATACCACCGAAATAAGTACGTACATTGGTTTTGGTTAGCTCAGGGAAGCCACCTACCAAATTTCGTGAAGATGGGGCCGTAAATAAGAAAGTTCAACATGGCGGACGTTGTTGACCGTTATGACCGTTATGCGTAGAATTTCGAAATGAAACCTGCTTAACTTTTGTAAGTAAGCTGTAAGGAATGAGCCTGCCAAATGTCAGCCTTCTACCTATACGGGAAGTTGGAGAATTAGTGATGTTGGAAAATTCAATATGGCGGCTGACAGTGGCATCATACCACCGAAATAAGTACGTACATTGGTTTCGGTTAGCGCAGGGAAGCTGCCTACCAAATTTCGTGAAGATGGGGCCATGAATAAGAAAGTTCAATATGGCGGACGTTGTTGATCGTTATGACCGTTACGCGTAGAATTTCGAAATGAAACCTGCTTAACTTTTGTAAGTAAGCTGTAAGGAATGGGCCTACCAAATTTCAGCCTTCTACCTACACGGGAAGTTGGAGAATTAGTGATGTTTGGAAAATTCAATATGGCAGCCAACAGTGGCGTCATACCATCGAAATAAGTACGTACATCGGTTTCGGTTAGCGCAGGGAAGTCACCTACCAAATTTCGTGAAGATGGGGTCAGCCTTCTACCTACACGGGAAGTTTGAAAATTGGTGACGTTGGAAAGTTCAATATGGCAGCCGACATTGGCGTCATACCATCGAAATAAGTACATACATCGGTTTCGGTTAGTGCAGGGAAGCCGCCTACCAAATTTCGTGAAGATGGGGCCATAAATGAGAAAGTTCAACATGGCGGACGTTGTCGACCGTTATCGACCGTTATGACCGTTACGTGTAGAATTTCGAAATGAAACCTGCTTATCTTTTGTAAGTAAGCTGTAAGGAATGAGCCTGCCAAATTTCAGCTTTCTACCTACATGGGAAGTTGGAGAATTAGTGATGAGTCAGTCAGTCAGTCAGTCAGTCAGTCAGTCAATCAGTCAGTCAGTCAGTCAGTCAGTCAGTGAGTGAGTGAGTGAGGGCTTTGCCTTTTATTATTATAGATAACTTTCAAGTTCCCAGCTCATCCAAAAAGCAGTTGATATGGGTAGACCACTCAGGTATGCACCTGTGATGACAGTGGCATAGCTTCAATTTAAAAATAACAGTAACAAGTGAGAAGCCACTTCTTAACATTATTATTAATAATAATTACATATATTGGATAATCATTAAAAAAAATGAAAGTTATCTCAAAAAAGAAGAGAGAGAGAGAGAAAGAGTGCTCCTGTAAAAAGGCTGCTGCTTGTGTGGCACCCAGAAGATTAAATTTATCCAAAATATATTAAGGAATGGACTTTAACTGTGAACAATGACTTTTAACACTGGACTTGCTTGGTCATGTTTAAGGACTGTACTAAATTAAGACCATTTTGAGGAAAGATATTTATCAAATATTATCATATTTATACTTATTCCTAATCCTTGAACAGAATTATTTGGAGTAACAACAAATGGGATTAGATTATATAGTAATCTCTTATCCTACCTTCTTAGTGTGTTGACTAAGCTATCTAACTACAAGCTGTCTAATGCACCTGTGCAAAAAGTACATATACAGTACAATATATGTATTTTTTATACAAAATCTGGCAGAAATTTACTAATGTTACTCTAAATTAAGTCTATTATAATAGACAGTGTTATAATCTATAAAAGGAACATTTTTCTAATCATATATTGTATTGCTGTATATATTGTACACATTTCAAACAATTTGTGCTTAACAGATATATTTTTAAACTTAATGACTGAATGAATGAATGAATTTATTAATTTAAATAATTAAAAATGGGTCCAAGGCAGATGTATGGTTATAGGAGCAATGAACATATGGTGCTATATGATTACTTTAGGTACTGTGTGTCTTGTACAGGAAAAATGATATTGCTAATTTTGATCACTTCTGGGACCTGAAGAGAGTCAGGTACCACTGGCAACTGCTGACCCATCTGCTTCTCATCCCCCTAATGGTGCCTTATGGATTGCCTTGGGATTGCGAATGAAATAGTCAGTGTTACTGTTACTGTTTTCTTTCTTTTGAAAGGTATATTTTCGTGCCACTGCCCTTCACATAAATGTCCTATATGTTATCTAAATTACTGCCGGGTTGCCTATAACAGTAATTTAAGTTTAAATACAAAATCAGATGCAACAAAAACAGAAAGTATTATTGAACACAAAAACAGTTTGTGCACTAAAAAATATCTGTACAGTTTAGTTGGGTTTTTTTAATTTATTTTTTTTCTTTTCCAAACTGCTAAGTTTCATAAAGATTCAGTTTTTTTGTTTTAGATCAGTCCAACTGCGAGCACTCGATAAACTGAGCTAATTCCACAGGAATCCCAGGACCATCTGACATTGGATTTATCATTCCTTTATTTGAGAAGAATTCACAATTATAATAAACACATATGTAGTGAAGATTAAATGGTACCTGAAAGGATTGCTGGTGTCCAATTCTATCTGATATCCATTGATGAAAAAACCTGCCTCACCTGGCTGAATTCCCAAAGTGTCTGTAAGGTGCTATAAATAATAAAAGAGAACAACTATAAGGATTATGAGAAATATTAAACTATAATTTGAAAATAAAGAGTACACATTAAGAAGAAACTCAAAAATGAATATTGTTAATAATATTGAGTATACAGTAAGTATTATATAAACATATCTCCTTAAAATCATTAGAAAAATTTGAAATAGCTAAATTTAAGTTGAGTATGATTTTTCTTTACTTTTAATAGGGAAAACAGTGTACCAAACCATTGACACAAACCGAAATAATTCAAAATTGTGATTACACCCAAAAAGTGGAAAAATGTCCTTTCTTCTGTGCAGCTTAAGACTTGCCAAAACAAAACCTCAGCTAGTAGCCTGGGGATGGGTATCTCTGCATTTGACGCATATGAAGTAAGCCAAGTATGTGCTCCTCTAAAAGACTAGCAGGATGTATGAAGCAACATACCCCTGACATTTCATATTATGGGTATGTAAGGTATGGTGGTAGCTTCCTCAGCTTCCTCAGAATGCTGACATACTATTGCAAACTAAAATTTGGCATGTTCTCCTGTGTACAAAAATAACAAGTTCATTTAGGATTAAATGCAAAATTCAAAATCTTGTTACTGTTAAATAAATATAAATGTAACTAATATTATTATTGAGAAAATGTGAACTAATTTTAATATAATAAACACAACAGTAGTACTGTATAATCTAGAAGCATAAAGCATTCTTTTCAGAATTATTACATTATTAAACATTTTTTAGCAAATGCACAGAACAACAAATAGTGCACTGGCCTGATTAAAATCATCTTAAGTAAATAGCAAAATATTTGAATTGTTATAATTTTGAAATATTAGGGAAGATAGATAATTAATTCTTCAAAATGATTTCTTGATTTAGGCATTGACCAGTTAAAGGTGCATTTCATTTATTTTAAATGTTGTGAGATTCTAAGAAATGACTTTTCATGCAAATTCCTGCCCACACTCACACACAGAAAACTGAATGTAGACCCACACAGGCAGACAAATATAGTTTATGCCACAGATGGTTGTGAACAACAGAAGAAATAGACTAAAAGGTGTGATTGTTTGGCATAATGTGTAACAAAAACTAGTTTTGTTGATTTGAATGCGCTATATTTATTTAAAACAAACTAAGCTTAAATGCAACAAACACAACTTTTACAAAAGAACAAAGTTCACATCAGTTTAAAAAGCACAAGATTTACTAAAAGAAACCTATAGCAATCACACCTAAATATTAAATTATTACATACATTTTCAAGTAGCTCTCATTACAAAAAAGACAGTGTGGTTGATGAATAATAGATGAAGCACTCAGCTTTTCCTATAAAGTTTACACGGTATGCGCAAGAAATTTTTAGGTTTTGACTTAAAAGTTTTAATCTGTCAAACTGTTAACATGCAGAACAATGCATGTTCTAAACAGTTAAAAATATGAACAAAACATGCAACAAAAATCATTGATCACACATAAAGAATATCTCCATTCATTTATCCACTATCAGATCTGCTTAGTCTAGTTCAGTTGTGAGGCAAAAGAGTCTCATCTGGTACTGTTAATCATAAAAACAATGCTGAATGGTATGGTCACTGGCTCTTAACTGGATAGGCAATCGCTTCTGTGATCTGAACTGGAGAAAAATGTTAGCAAATGGATGAATGGATGGACTGAAGTTAAGATGGATAATTATTTTCACGTCAAAAAAAACAACACAGAATGCTCAGCTTTCATACAGAAATAAAATGTGCACAACTGGGCATTTTAGACACATTATAGAATATGACCTAATGGCACTCAACTAAGCAAATGACGTTTCTTTCAAAAAGCAAAAACTGGGAAACTGCATGGAATGAGACTTGCAAAAAAATACCAATGTATGTTTTCATTGTATTCCCCATTTACTTTAGATACTTTATCCTATAATTATAGGACAATCTATTATACCCCTCTGATATACTCCAAATTGTATGGGTCAGTCATTCTTAGTGAAGCTAGCCTTTCATACAACACTTCAAACTGGTTAAATTACCATAATACTGATGTATTCAATGGCATGGGTCTGTTTGGAAAGTGTACAAAAGGAAATCACACATGCAAAAACTGTTTTTCTATTCAGCACAGCTCTATTGAAAAAACAGTTTTATGAGACAAGTATATATGATACAGTTAAACAAGCTGTCAGACTCATCGTTCTGTCAGTACACTACTGTATACCTCTCATTCTACGCAGGTTTCCATTCAGAGTTGTTCAACCCAGATTGTGTCCTAAGCAACTGTCACCTGGGGGGGGGTAGCCATTTATTAAAGTAAAAGTGTGCACACTCCGTAAACCAAGGGCAGCACACTCGGCAGCACACTCCTTAAAGACCATGGTACATGCACAAAGGAGCTCATGTGATGATGCAGGTTCTGCTCCACGCTCCCATCGTCTGTCCGGGAGCCCTTGAACCCGACACCGTCGGTAATGTCACCGATGAGCTAGGCAGTGAGGCACAAACAATGAAGCAAGGGGATGGTGCAAAAAGTGCAAGAGTGCTTTTATTTAAAAACAAAAACAAACAAAAAAAACAGTGTCCAAATAAATAGTGCTGTGTCCCTTAATCTTCAAAAAATAATCCATAAAACAGGTTAAAGTGGAGGTTAAAATCCAATAGAAAAAATCCTTAAAAAAACAACAAGGTTTAAAATAACAGCTGGAAGCAGTCTCTTTAAAAATACAAGCCCGGTGCACTCTTTAACTGGTGACTTCTCTGCTTCTCCCGATCCAGGCTATGCACCAGGGGAGCCACCCTTCCTGCAGCTGGTCTTCCTACCGCTTTCTGGTATGGAGGCTTCCTGATCCCTGGCTCCGGCTCAGCACTCTTCAGACCGAGACTTGGGTTTTCCCAAACGGCCTGGACACTCACACTGGGGAATCCACCTTCCAAGCCTCCCAACTCCCGCTGCCTTCTCGGCCTTACGCGGCCAGCCATCCCTTCTTCCGGTCACTCCCGCTTCTCCATAAAATGCTCAGCGGGAGCAGCCACTACCAACTGCCCTTGGGGTCGGCCAAACACCCCGCTAGGTCTCACAGTCCAGCTGCACGCGAGCCTTCTCTCTCTCTCGCACACACGCACGCACCGGTTTTCTCCTCACTACTTTCTGCCGCCATCTTCTCCTGCAACCTCCCGTTCTTTCCTTTTCTTTCTCTTCATCCCTCCTAGCCGACTCGCACTTCTATTTATAACGGAGATGTGGCACCCGAGAACAATTATGGATGCGGACGGTTTCTCACCTGCGCACTTAGGTGAGAAACGCCCGCATCATGAATTCCAAAGGAAATGTTTCAGCCACACACCACCATGCCCCCTCGCTAAGCCGTGAGTGCAGCGATTATTTATTCAAAAAGTGGCCTTTGACATGAGCTGTGGACCCGCTATACCACAGCTCACTCTGGACACCGAGGGGGACCACCGACCACCCACAGACTGTCAAAGTCTAATAATACAGACTACCTGCTATGGACAACAAAGGGCAACATTAATCAGACTTCCCTAGGGCTCCAATTGGGCTTTCACTGGCATTTCTTCTTCTTCTTGGCATTTTTCAAGTTAAACTTATTTCTTAAAATAAGAAGTATATATCATTTTGACCCATAAAAGTGTGCTATAAAGTGAACTTTTTTATACATTGCGCCTTACAACAGGGATTATGGTAACCTGGGTCAAAGAATAAAAAAAGACATAAATTTACTAAATATTACAGGAAAAGTAAAAATGTACTTATAAAGCACTTGACACGAGCAAAAATCAGAAAGCACTGAAGAGTAAATCATAGACTAAAATTAAATATCAAGGCAGCATACAAAACAAGGAAAATATAAATACATCCACTTTGAAGCAGCAAAGTTTCGATTTAAGAAAATATGCAATCCTTATTAATGAGGCATCCTTGTGATAATGAAAAGAAACTAGAAATTATTATTTCATCACAGTTTCTTGGATTTTTACCCTTGAGATAAGAATACGTTTTACTGTTCACTCATTTGCTAACGTAAAGAAGGAAGTTGATCAGCATGAAACCAAATACATGTCTGAAGCTGCTTAATACTATTTTGTCTTTCAAGAAAATGATCCAATAATAGTCAAATGTGAGTATAAATTTAGAAAAAAAACACTAAAAGCCTACGAAAAACCCGTAATCCCGGACCACCTTAACTTCCTTCGCACCTCTCCATCAGCGTCTTTTGTTTTATAAATGTTTCAGTCAACACAAGCAGCAAGCAGCCTGCTGTCCTATTCCTCGCCTTGACGAAGCTTAACTCTCCCAGCTCAAGCCAAGGCTCCTCATCTGCGTGTGAGGTTACTGGAGTTGTATAGCGTAAATAATACAGTATATCGTTATTTGGAATACATGCGTATCATGTGTGTTTTCCTTGTCTACAAAGATCTGGGTAAGTGTAGGATGAAAGGAAATGTGAGGCAAGAAATACTGCATAGATATCTAGAGCAGAAACTTTTTTCATGTTATATTATTAATAATAACGTGAAAAGTATAATGTGTGAAGACTTTAGTCCAAATATGAAATAAACACTTGCGCTTTTATTCAAAAATACAGTGCATCCGGAAAGTATTCACAGCGCATCACTTTTTCCACATTTTGTTATGTTACAGCCTTATTCCAAAATGGATTAAATTAATTTTTTTCCTCAGAATTCTACACA
>JANRMT010062833.1:39935859-39962028 GCA_026402145.1 Polypterus bichir lapradei
AGATAGATAGATAGATAGATAGATAGATAGATAGATAGATAGATAGATAGATAGATAGATAGATAGATAGATGTATTCTACACGTCCATATTTTAGTAATTCTAAAGTAAGCCTATTCCATGAAAATGTCAGAAGTCTTCTTTCACATGCTGTTTGCCATGGTTACAACCACTTGTCTGCATTGCTAGGCAATATTTATCAGCCTGTAACAGAATTTCTCCAGCAATGATAGTTCTTCCGTCTGGAGTGCTTTACAGGTGAGTACTGATTACAAATGCAAGCCCAAGCCACAGACCAATACCTCTCTATTTGACCAGTATAACAGATTAAGAAGCACTCCTCCTCCAGTCATGACGTTAAACAACCCAACTTATCTCTATCATGATAGTTAACCGATACCTACCTTCTCCACGTTTCTCAGCAGAAAGTGTGTTTGCCCTTCCAGAGACAGAAATGTTGCAAAGATTCTAGTCCAGACTAGTCTATGTCACATTACGCAACATTTTAAGCGATTTTCAGTTGTAGCCTTCATTCACATGATCTTAAAACGTTGGAGGCAGTGGACAGCGTACTCCTGTGAAGCTAGTCACACAATATGACATGCACAGCAATTCATTCCAACTAGTCTGCAACTCACTCCAAAAAAATCAAACAGAACTGATGTTGTCTTTAGTCATGGGGAAAGGTTCTGTATTCATGAGAGCCGGAAACTGGAAGTACAATGTATGTAATGCAGTGAGAAATAAGGAACACAGGTATTTTGGACCTCACAAATAGAACAAAAGCTTGTTTGTTTGATATCTCCATGACAGAATGGAAAAAGAAAAAAGGGCAGATACTGTGTCTGAACTCATTACCACTTGTACAGAGCCAGCTCTGCCAGAAAAAGGGTGAGCACAACTGTGCTACAAGTTCAGTCCTAATTTAGAAAATGTGGCATAGCCAGAAATTTTCAGTTGTTTAACACTAGAATTCCTAAATCCTACGAAAAAACTTGTAATCCCAGCCCATCTTTAAATCCCTTTGCACATCTCCATCAGTGTATTTTGTTTTATAAATGCGTCGATCAGCACAAGCAACAAGCAGCCTGCTGTCCCATCCCCTGGCTTGACAGAACTCAACACGGGCAAAAAGCTCTACAAGCTCAAGCCAAGGCTCCTTATCTGTGTGTGAGGTTCCTGGAGTTCTATGGGGTAAATAATATAGTATATCATTATTTGGAATACATGTATTTCATGTGTGTTCCGTGTCTACAAAGATCTGGATAAGTGTAGGATGAAAAGAAATGTGAGTCAAGAAAGGCTGAACACGTACTTAAAGCAGAAACATTTTCTATATTATAATAATAATGACGTGAAGTGTATAATGTGTAAAGACTTCAGTCTAGATATGAAATAAACACATGTGCTTTTACTCAAGAATTTATGCAATGAAAAAAAAAACATTTGATTTACAACCTAAAGCAGAAACTTTATAATGTGTAAATTTATGCTGACGCTGTTAGTTAGGGTTAGATTAGGAGGGGGTAGGGACACCGTGAACGTAATTGAGAGAATAAAATTGGAAAAAAGCTAACTTTTACAAGTACCATAAATTTCCGATCTGACGTTGTTCTTTTCAAATAATATTACATTAGTGTGATGAGGTTTTCTGATTGGTACTATTCAGGTCATAAAATTATTTCTTCAAAATGTCACATATATTTATTTTTCCCCGGTGTTGCGTTGGCATCATGCACTAGAAGGCATGAGCTTATTCAGTGTGAACAGGAACATGCAGGAGGCCGTTTGCTGTGTGCTACAACATGCTTGACCTGGCGGCAATGAACGCACATGTACTGTGCAGGGCATACATGGGTCCACTGAGAAAAGAAGAGTGTTCTTTGCTCACCATTCAGAGGAACTTCGTCGTTGCTTCTTACAAGAAAAGGAGATGGAAAAAAAAAGTGGATGCAACATTGAAAAGCTTCTGTTCCAAGACAACCGCTTCCCCCAGGAAAGCAAACTCAGTGTCAGGTGCTCCTTTAATGTAATAGGAACCACAGCATAGAGAAGAGTGTACATTGCAACAGGTACACAAGTCGTAAATGTAGGAAGGACAGTCCTTGGGCGTATGGGAACTGTTAACATTTTAATTTGATGATTGTACAGTATATAGCGCGGAACTGACCTCTTTGTACTATTCTTTGCTCTGCATGTCCTGGATTACAAAAGAAACACCACCATACACCAAAATGTGGAGACTGGGTGTTTCCATAGGAGGCATTAGCTCTCTGGAAATGTGTTCTTTTGAAATTGTGGCATATTAAGTAACCGAAAAATATAGAAATATAACAGAAAAGGCGATATCCCTCCCATCGTGATTACGGCGGTATAACAATCACATGAGAAAAATATACATTAGCTTACTTTAAAGACAGTTTATGCGGTTACAAACGGGAAGCTGATGATAGACTTATCAAGGTGGGAGTCTTGATCTACCTAGGCTGCCATTTTTCGTTACCACGCTGAGAGGATTTTCGGACGGATGACATAATCTTCCGTCCGAACAGCTTCAAAGGGTTTGACTGCTTGGTCCATGTATATATATATATACTGTCTCCTCCACGTGCAGGGTCTTTCTATGGTCTCCAAACAAGGAAAGTAAGGATTCAGTTTCATCTCAGGAATAGTACAATGTACCTCTCTATGGTGTCCAAACAAGGACAGTAAACTCAAACCCCACTTCCAACAAGAATAGCATAATGCTCGCACTGAAGTTTTATCCCATTCTCCCAACAAGGAAAGAAGATTTTGTGCTTACAGAAGACAAAAGTATACTATTCTGTCTTTAGGATGACTATACAATCCTCCAGTTGTCTTTGGCTATCTAGTCTATGCTTGGCTAGCAATTCTAAATGCTGAGCCCCTGTGTGCCAAACTTAGCATGCACATGTGAATGGATCCTTTTGTAGCGTTTTCCAGAAACAGTGACATTAACCTTGAATATTAAAGAAAAATGTATTATAACACTGGGCAAGATTGGAAAAAAAAAAAAAAAAAAAACCACGGTCACTGATTACAACCGCAAGGTGTGCGAATGAATATGAATAATATGAATAATGTTGCATTAGTGCCACAATGTTTTCTGAAATGTACTATACAGTTCATAAAATGAATTATTTCAAATATATATACCAATGTCTCTGTTTTTTGTCAGTGCAGCTTTGACATCATGGACCATAAGGTGCATACTAATTCAGCGTGAGCAGGAACACTCAATAAAACTGAATAAAAAAAATTCAAGTAACAATAAAATACCAAAAAGGCATGATACACCAGCACTTGTGTGTCAGCTTTTATCCCTCCAGATCAGAGAATTTTCAGTTCCATCGTCTTAAAACACCACTCACATCTACAGTTATTCCCGGCTTCAAGTAAAAACTAACAGCGTCAGATCTGGGGTTTGTGGTGGTAGGGTTGTATCGTGATTGTAACTGAGAGCATAAAAGTGAAAAAAAAGTGCTAACTTTAACAAGAACTTTAAATTTACACCAGCTGTTACAGACACAAATCAAATGTATGTTTTTAATGTATAATATTAACAATAGGAGCAGCTCACTACTCAAAACGGCAAATTTGGGAGGCAGCCAGTATCGAACCAGCGGCCTCTTGATTACAAGTCAGCAGCTCTTACGCTTCATCACGGAAGCTGTCGTATTATGCTTGTACCTTTTGTGAAAGTGTTTATTTGATATTTGGACTTCAGGCTTCACACATTATATAGTTTATGTCTACATTTTGTTATTTATTACTAACGATGTGTTTACATAGATTGTTGCAGACACGGAATACACATGAAATGCATGCGTTCCAAATAACAATATATTATTTACCCTCTACAACTCTGGGTACCTCACTCCCAGATAATCAAGGCTTTAGCTGGGAGAACTTTTTGCCCTTTGTGTGGGGATGGCATAGCAGGCTGCTAGCTACTTGTGTTGGTCAAGACATTTACAAGACAAAAGACGCTGACGAAGAGGTGATTTAAGGTGGGCCGGATATACAAGTTTTTTAATAGGCTTTAGTAATTCTAGTGTTAAAGCACCGTGCTGATCACTTAGCACCAGTATTTACAGAAAATGTCTATCAATCTTTGGCTCAATACAAAGTCCCTGCTTTTTTCAGAGAATCGACAATCATCCCTTTGCCTAAGAAGCAAAATACTTGCTGTCTAAATGATTGCAGGTCAGTAGTGCTGAAATTTTTTACAATGAAGTCATTTGAAAGTCTGATTCTTCATCATCTTAAATTTGTAACAAATTCTTTCCTTATCCCACAACAGTCTGATTACTTTGGCCAGTAGGTGTACTGCACCATCAAAAATATTAACTCGATATTCTTAACCTCCTGTACTACTAGTTATAAATGATGTCACAGTGAACATGGTGGAATCATTTATATTTCTTGGCATTTATCACTCACAGACTACACAGTGATAAAAACATAACTGCTCTTATCAAAATAGCTCAGCAGCAGATTTTTTTCTCCATCAACTTAAAAAGTTTAACCAGTCCAAATCAGTGCTGCTACAGTTTTAGGGTGTACTCACACTGGCAATTTGTTCCATGCCCAAGCACATTTGCCCACATGTAATGCAGCAAAGCTTAGTTCATTTGACTAGTGTGATCGCTCCATGCCATGCCAGACGTACCGTGCCCTACCTGCTTAGAAGAGATGGGCCCAAGCACGGTTCAGTAGCATTCAGGAACAGTGTGATTGCTAAACGTGCCCGACCACGAAAAACAGACATGACATCAATGATGTGACTAGTCAGGTAGTGTAATCCTTATTTCATTCAATATCCTTTGAGTTAAAAATATTTTTTTATTTTCACCTTACACATGAACATGAATTGTAGTTGGCAAGGAAAGCTGCAAATTCCTCCCTTAACATCATTTTTCACAGTAGAAATCTTCTTGGACGTGTAGCACGATAAACAGCAAAATGCTGCACTGCACACTCAATAAATCTGTAAGAGGGTAGAGCGTTATCCTGCCCTATATGACTCCAAAACAACCACAAAATAATTAAAATCATTTTGACATGCATGCTGTCACATTGTGTTCGGATATTGTTTTGGCTTTACAAAAAGTCACATGATGAAAGCGTGCCCGGGCCCAAAACGTTAAGTACAGTGTGAGTCCAGGCCAGCGGGGGAATAGGGAGGGGGGACAATCACACTTGGGCACAGTACAAAACAAACGTGGCTAGTGTGAGTACACCCTTTTAAAGCTGTTATTGTTTCTGCATAACAGTCTAGTATGGCAATGCACCTCCTCATTCAAAACATAAACTGAAGTGTGTTATTTAGACAGCAGAAACATATTGTAAGTCTGAAACTGGACTCGGTTGTATACATCACGGGTCAGAAAACATGCTGGAAACATAATCAAAGATTACACTCACCCTGGCAACCATATCTTTTAGTTATTACCATCAAAGAAATGTTACTGTTCTCTAAAAACAAGAACTGCTAGACTAAACCTGCTGCAGTCACTAAGGTTAAACACAGTCTCTGATTAATCAGTGTCTTTACCTGATTTCTAAACTCTTCCATCCAATCCAAATTACATTTTTTATCTTTTTTTTTTAAATTTCCGTTCATATTGCAAAACTTAATTGACATATTCCTAGGCAGGACTGCAGTTCTACTTTTCTATATTGTTTTACATATTTGTGTTTTGTGCAATATTTTTTTTTTTATTAGTACTGTATATAAAGTTGTGATGGTGTCACATATTCTATATTGTGTTACTGAGATATATTTAACTTGCTATATATATGAAGTAACACGAAGATAAATTCCTAGCAACTATGCTACTTGGTAATAAAGTTCAAATTAGCAGTTATGGGATGGCATTAAAATGGTGAAATAAGTAAGGAGCATTAGCTGTCCTCTGTGCTTTATCACTGTGTTTCACAAGCTCCATTAAATGCTTTTCCTTAGTAATTTGGCATTTAGAGTTAATAATAATTCTAGTGCTTTTTACTTTTTTCCCCTGAGTCTGGATAATTTACTCCTGATAAGTGATTTAAATATATTTGCTTGTCTTTTCTGCTTTCTGCTTCTGCCTGTTTTAGATCACTCTTTTTGGATTTCAGATACAGGCTCTTCTCTAAGTTTCTGCTCATCCTGATTTCTACCACTAATTTAGCTTGCATAAGTCCAAAGGTGTGTTTTGTCTTGTTTCTGACCTTCTGACTTTGTTGCAGGGCCACAGAAGCTGATGTTGGTGAGTTGTGTGGATTACATAAATGACCGCATCAGAAAACGTGATCGACTGGTGTGAGTCTGTCTCAAGAAACCCATTTTCCAATAGCCCCATCCTTTGAACTTTTATCCTAATGAAACAAAATGTGAAAATTATGCATGCATTATTGAGGTACAATAGCTCCATTATCCTCTGTGACTCTGAGGACATAAATTGAGTGAACGAATAAAGGAAGGGTACCATTATTCTCAAAGCTGTGCTTGCTGTAAAGGTAAATTTTACTTATTAATGTATTTTCTTTTGAAGTTCATCTATGATAATAAATCAGGTATATGAACTGAATGTTGGAAAGGTTTTCCAAAGGTCCTTTCCAAAGGTTTTCCAAAGGTCACCAAACAAAACTAAATGATCAGACTCACCTGTCTGCTTACCAAATGCATAAATTATTGTATAATAATTTCTGTAAGCAAGGTATGTGATCTCAAATTACAAGAAGCTATATAATGCTGTCATTACTCCTTAATTTTGTCAAAAACATGTCTCAATAAATACTCTTTTATTAATATTATTTAAAATTTCTTATATTTCACATCTTTTTCAACTGGTATAACACAAACACCCACTCAAGAAACTTCTTTTAAGATGGCATAGTTGAGTGTTAATTTCAGGACTTAGGTCTATTAAGGGCAGCTGATCAAGTCCAGCACATAGGAAATTACTTTGCATTAATTACTGCTAACCATGCGGAGGACTTTGCTGACAATAACCATCATGTCCAGTATATCACTGTTTGTTTTTGTAGAATGAATGCTAATGTTGAGCATGAGCTTTTTAGTATATCACTTGAAGGTTACAGTGATGATGTGGATTATTTTGGAATCTTTTTTTCCCCCCAGAGTATTTTAATCTCTTTCTGCAGCTGATAGTAGTACTTAAATATATGCAATGCTGTTAGATAGAGGCCACAGTCCAAAAGCACTGAGATATTTGTGATTTAAGTTTCAGAGGTTGTTGAATGTGACCTGAATTTTAAATTACAGATTAATCAGATCACTAAGACAGCATTTTTTCACTTAAGAAATATAGCAAAAGTTAGATCTCTTATATCATTGAAAGATGCTGAGAAATTAGTTCACACTTTTGTTTTCAGTCGACTAGATTACTGTAACACCCTCCTCTCAGGACTACCCAAAAAGACATCAATCGATTGCAACTAGTGCAGAATGCAGCTGCTAGAATCCTACGTTAACTAGGAAAAGAAAATCTGAGCACATTTCTCCAGTTTTGATGTCACTACACTGGCTACCTGTGTCATTCAGAATTGACTTTAAAATACTGCTTATAGTTTACAAAGCCTTAAATAATCTTGCTTCATGTTACATTTCAGAATGTCTTACACCTTACACTCCAAATCATAACCTTTGATCTTCAAATGAGTGTCTGCTTAGAATTCCAAGAGCTAAACTTAAAAGAAGTGGTGAGGCGGCCTACTGCTGTTATGCACCTGAAATCTGGAATAGCTTGCCAATAGGAGTTCGCCAGGCTAATACAGTGGAGCACTTTAAAACACTGCTGAAAACACATTACTTTAACATGGCTTTCTCATAGCTTCATTTTAGTTTAATCCTGATGCTCTGTATATTAAATGAATTATTTAATCTTTTATTCTATTATTGTAAAGCACTTTGGCCGCAGCATTACTATGTTGTTTTAAATGTGCTATATAAATAAATTGACATTTGACATTCATGGTGGCTCCAAAATCCGTACTAATCTCTACTCTCTCTTCTGTTCTTTTTCTGGTTTTCTGTGGTGGCGATCTGTGCCACCACCACCTAATCAAAGCACTATGATGTCCCTACATTGATGAATTAAAGGCCAGAAGTCCACGTGACCGTCATCATCAAGTCCTTCCATGAGAACGCTGAATACAATGAGGACTGACTGATGGCATTTATGTTAGGTAGAATGCCTAGAGGGGGCTGGGTGGTCTCATGGCCTGGAACACCTGCAGATTTTATTTTTTCTCCATCCGTCTGGAGGTTTTTTTTTTCCGTCCTCCCTGGCCATCGGACCTTACTTTTATTCTATGTTAATTAGTGTTCTCTTATTTTAATTCTGATTTTGTCTCTTTCTTCCTCATGTAAAGCACTTTCAGCTACAATATTTGTATGAAAACGTGCTATATAAATAAATGTTGTTGTTGTTGATGTCTGGTTGGCCGGCATTTGCATAGGGTGCTCATAGATAATCTTGAATTAAGCATTTCCAGGATTTTATGCTACTCCAAAGTCCTTCTCTACCATTGCTTTGGCACCTAGAAATTATTGTCCTTATCCAGAAAGTATTTTACGAAGATGCTGTGACCCTACTAATAGGACATATTGGCCAATGTTTCACAAGCACAGACTTGTGATAGACCGTCTCATCACATTTTTCTGTGGGTGACACAACCTAACTTCTCCTAGATGTTGTAAGATGTGTTTTAATATAAAACTTGGTTTTCACTTCCTGATCTTGTTTAGGAAAATTACTGGCTTCAAGTCATGGAATGATGTACTGCCATATTTTCTAACCGACTGCCCACTAAATATAATTTTGTGCCTTTTCTATATAATTTTGGAACTGCTCATGTATTTTGTTCCTCATCCAGGTATGTTCAGATTGTTAGACTTGTAATTTTTCACATATATACTAGCAGTCTCCTCTGCTAATTGTTAGTTTGACAGTACTTTTGGACTGAATGTTTGAATATATTCTGCTCTTTCCATTTATATCTTTCCAGCACATAATGTTATGTTTAGGCTCCATGCTCTGGTCTCTCAATGAAAGACTCCTTAACTTCTCCTCTCAGATTTCCTGGAAATATTTTCTTTATAATCTAATGCTTATTTAAGTTTCTGCCATGAAAATCAATTTTGCTTCTGAGGAATAATATTATAATTGGTCTTTAGTAGTGTAGTGAATGCACAAATGGATTTCTGCCTTAAAATGTCCCGAAGTGATCACAATGTTCCTTTCCTAACTCCAACACCTCCATGAGGTGGGCCCTGCTCTTAAACCTTAAACCAATTATTTAATTCTCTGTCCCAGTGCATGCTCCCAATCTCTCCTCTCACAGGGTAGAGAAGGTTGGATGGAGATGGTTCTTTGATCTTTCTATAGTGCTCCTTTTTATATTTCTCTTGAAAGTAATGCTTGTCATTGTTTTCATGTACAGTGATCCCTCGCTATATCGCGCTTCGACCTTCACAGCTTCACTCCATCGTGGATTTTATATGTAAGCAAATCTAAATATATATCACAATTTTTCGCTGGTTCACGGATTTCTGCGGACAATGGGTCTTTTAATTTATGGTACATGTTTCCTCAGTTGGTTTGCCCCGTTGATTTCATACAAGGGACGCTATTGGCGGATGGCTGAGAAGCAACCCAATCAGAGCACGTATTATGTATTAAATAAAACTCCTCAATGATATACGATATGCTTCCCGCGGGGTTCTTCGCATACTTAAAAGCTCTAACAGCACCTATTGATTTTTGATTGTTTGCTTTTCTCTCTCTCTGATATTCTCTGCTCCTGACGGAGGTGGTGTGAGCAGAAGGGCTGTTCGGACACTGGCCTAGAGGATACAGATGCTCCTCTAAAAAATGCTGAAAGACTACCTTCACATTGCTCCCTCACTTGCGACTGCTTTGTCGGGCGGTGCTTCGCATACTTAAAAGCACCTATTGATTTTTGATTGTTTGCTTTTCTCTCTCTGTCTCTCTCTCTCTGACATTCTCTGCTCCTGACGCGCATTCCTTTGAAGAGGAAGATATGTTTGCATTCTTTTAATTGTGAGATGGAACTGTCATCTTTGTCTTGTCATGGAGCATAGTTTAAACTTTTGAAAAAGAGACAAATATTTGTTTGCAGTGTTTTAAAGTCCCTGTCTCTACAACCTCCCGTGATTCTGTGCAAATCTGTGACCCAAGAGTAACAATATAAAAATAACAATATAAACATATGGTTTTTACTTCATGGATTTTCACCTTTCGCGGGGGGTTCTGGAACGCAACCCCCGCGATCGAGGAGGGATCAATGTACCTGTTTTTCAATTTTTAACCAATAAAAGTTCCCAAAAAATCATGAGTCCCAATAGCATGGACAATTTTATCCTCTATTTTTTTGAGATATAGGGCATGCTTAAAGTTTGATTATTGCAGAAGTGACAATGATTAAGTGTAAGGAGTCTGGGTTCTTATGAGCAGTGAGTGGATGTGTGATGACTTCTAATTGACTTTTATGAAACTATGAATTTATTACCTTAATTACAATTCTGGGCTTGTTTGAGCTTTGTATGAAGCCAGTATTACATAGAGTTAAATGCAAGGCAAAATAAGAGGGAGGAAAGCAATCACCCTTTAAAAAGTCCCATGAATCATTTAAATTTGATCTGTTGTTATTGACCTGGAGACATTTTTTTTGCAGCTCGCTACCAGCCATTTGTCCATAGTCATCTTCAGGAACTTGATCGATGACGGCGAGAATCTGCAAAACTCAACAATCGTGATTTGCCATCTTTGCGGAAATAAGCCAAAATTCATGTTGATTTTTGTGACCACTGTAGCCATCCTCTAATGGGACAACTATTTATTAAAAGATGTTTCTTCATCGTCAAGAATCTGAATTTTTTAGCTCCTTTATAAATCTGTTTCTGAGATAGAATGGGATTGGCTTTGGACTACTGGACTTGGAAGTACCCTTAAGAGCACTTGACTTTACAATATATGTAATCACAATTGATTTTATGCCACCTCAAAACATCTAAGATAAGTGTTTAAAACTGGAATACACTTTGTTAACAGCAAACTTATAATTGTGGCTTTGTTTAATATTTGATTTCTCATATTATTTAATACAAGCAAACACAGCTATCATTATTGCTGCTACTACTACTACTACTACTACTAATAATAATAATAATAATAATAATAACAATAAAAACAATGATAATAATACATTGGAGTCCAGAGGCATGGAGAACTCTAAATCAGTGAGAATTATTATATTTGAATTAGACTGGGTCTCCAAGTTTTTTCTCTCCCTCCTCTGAACATACCTAAAATCCAAATTAATTCCACATTATTAATCTGGTTAGAATACTATTTGAGAAACTAGGAGGCTCTGCACCCTGCTCGCTTTGCTCGCCCACCCCCAGGTTTGGTTTAGCAGATATACAATTTAAAGAGATTGTTATTTTCATGGGAATTGTTACATATGCATTATTTTCACTTTTACTTTAAAACTTTTGTAAAAACAATACTTGTCCTTTACTTGTAGCCTGGGGCATGGTTAAATCTTTCTCGCAGGACGTATAACGCTGCTCATGTTGTAAAGGGGGGGCAGCTGAATGCACGCTGAGGAGATGCCATTGGATCTGCTGTTGCTGCTGGCAAGCTGCATGTTCTTTTTGTCGCGCTGCACATCAATCGTTTAAAAGCCTGTACAGCAGCTGTCCTTTAGCCAGTTCGTGTTTCTGCCGCTCGTGTTATGTATGGGGGGGGGGATGGATTGGGGCTGAAGACACACTAAGGAGAAGTATGTTTTAAAAGCTGGGAGCACATGATGTCTGCCTGCCAAAACACTTCCAACAACTGCTTGGTTAGATGTCCATGAACTTGTTTTAAATGTCTCACTGCCTTGTTTCGCGTGACGTTAAAGTGTCTCTTGCGCGACGTCTAATTGTCTTCCGAGAAGATCACGTCTCGTTTCCCTAGTCTCCCTCCCAGGATTTTTTTTTTTTTATATATAATAGAGAGATATGGCTTTTGATTTGCCGATCTGAAATGTCATGTCTAGTTGCGATAGTAGAAGGGCTAGATTAAATTAGAGAAGAAGATGCTTCGTTTTTATGTACAGTACAGGCCAAAAGTTTGGGCACACCTTCTCATTCAATGTGTTTTCTTTATTTTCATGACTGAAGGCATCAAAACTTTGAATGAACACATGTGGAGTTATGTACTTAACAAAAAAAGGTGAAATAACTGAAAACATGTTTTATATTCTTGTTTCTTCAAATTAGCCACCCTTTGCTCTGATTACTGCTTTGCACACTCTTGGCATTCTCTCGATGAGCTTCAACAGGTAGTCACCTGAAATGGTTTTCACTTCACAGGTGTGCCTTATCAGGGTTATTTAGTGGAATTTCTTGCTTTATCAATGGGGTTGGGACCAGCAGTTGTGTTGTGCAGAAGTCAGGTTAGTTGGACGATCATTTATTTTTCAACAGTACAATGACCCCAAACACACCTCCAGGCTGTGTAAGGGCTATTTGACCAAGAAGGAGAGTGATGGAGTGCTGTAAATGGTCATGAAAATAAAGAAAACACATTGAATGAGGAGGTGTGTCCAAACTTTTGGCCTGTACTGTATTTATTTTTATTTAGTTTATAGTAATTGTGACAATCAACTTTATGTAAGTAAAAAAATATATATGCCTGCTTCAAAATAGGTTTTTTTTTAGAGTGTAAATACCACTTTAAATTTCTTTATTTCTCAAACCAAGACTATGAATCAAAAATATCAAAGATGTTATGTGAAGTGCAGATTTTATTTAAATGTTATACCTTTACCTATTAATTCTGACTAACTAGACCTTGAACTGCACTGACACACTCTAAAGTTAATAAAAATTAGTGTGTGTGCGTGTGTGCATTCTGTGGTGGGATGGTGCCATCCAGTGCTGCCGGGATAGACATTGCCTTCCCATGACAATGTACCAGATTAGTGGGTTCAAAAGTGGATGAGTAGGTAATGCATTTTTCAATAATGAGAGTTTGGAATTTAAATGGAAACAAAATCCTTGTATCTATTATATGCTGCATATATACTTCACTAGCCCACTTGTCTATTCTGGCATCCATTTAGCAATTTAGAAGGTAAAATTAAAGCTGTGTATTATGTCACAGGATGAGGAGGCTTTGTAAAACGTCCAGGTCTATCACGGTTCAGACTCTACCTATTGCTTTTCTAATCATGTGTCTTGCTGAATACTGGATCACATTCTGCTCTTTTAACACTCCTTGTTCTTTCTTCATCTTGGATTTTCTTACAGCAGGCAAAAGGGCTTTAGAAAGAAACAGCCTGCAGCTGTAACCTCACACTGGCAGTTCAGTTCAATTATAAGGCTCTCAGTTAGAAGCAGTATGTGGATTTGAAAGAGATGTTAATAGTTCACCTTCTGTTAGACAGTTGAACCTGGAGGAAAATGTGTCAGATTACATGGCAGGGTGCTTTTAAGTTTCTGGAATGTGGGTTCCAACCACAACAATCTCTTAAAAAATGTTGTCATCAATGATCTTCTGTTCGAGAAGAGACGACAAGTAAGATTTGGATCTTATTTAAGTATTTCTTTGCTGACCTGCAGTGTTAGTTTTGGTTGCACTGACTGTAAGCAGTGAGATGGAAACCCAAAATTAAACTCTTAATAAATCCAGATTTGACTTAAATAATTTGAAAATATGAATGGTAATACATTTAAGAAAACATCAATCCATTTATAACATCCTAATGACCTAGCACTTTAAAAATTCTTCAGTTCTTATTTGTTTGAAAAATAATCAAAACTTATTCATTTTGATTACTATCAAATCAGGGAAGCAAGCATTTTTTGTTAGATAATAATATGTAAATCCTGCATTGTTAAATTGAATTTTGCCATTTTTTTCCACAAAACTACAGGTTATGCCAAATTAAATACAATTTATATTTTATTAGGTTATTGCAACCAATTGGAAATCAATTAAGGCTTTGATTACACAGCAAATTTAAAAACAATTAACAGAATGCAGATTCTTCTTTTTATGGAGCCATCTGCTCACAGCTGGTAACATACATATTCAAAGACAATATGTCACTTGTGAATGAGGATGATAAACTAAAAAGAAATTAAGAATATTATAAAAGCTTAAAGCTGTCCAGTATTTAATATGTGACACATTCTAACCTATGGATTAAATGTTCTTATACGAGTCCAGCTTGCATCCAGCTTGCATTATTGCTGCAGAAGTTATTTAAGGAAATGCTAAATGAAAAGGAAAATACTGAAACATGTAAAGCATTTTACTTTGAATATGATTATTTTGACATACTATTTGGTAAAAACATTATACTGTATTTGTATTTAAAAAGTAGTGAAGGTATAAAGTAGGCCAAGTCAGCATGTTAATAGCTCCTTTTCAACACTGCATATCTAAGAGCACTAGAAGAGAATAAATTGATTTGAACTGAAATAACACTTGGTGAATTATGGTTAATGTTAATAAATATTTATCTATCAATTTTCTAAACCTCTTTACTCCAAGTTTCGAGTCATGGGTGGCAGGAATCTACCCTGGCATCCTTGTGTTATGATTGAATAAATCTATCCCTAAATGACACAATATTTCAGTTTATGTATTTTTAGAGTAAGAAGCACAAAAAAGTACCAAGAAAATTAAATACATTTTGATTGTTTAAAAGCAAAAGTCACCAGAATAATAGTTGGGATTGAAAAGACAAAGAGAAACCGGAGATGTAAATGTGTCCAAACTTGAAATCTTAATCTTTTTTTTGTATTTATTTGAACTCTAGACTGACAAGCAGACAGAAAAGGCTTTCTTATTTTCAAGTTTAGATTTACATGATGACTGCCTCACTTTTTTAAGATGCCAGTGCTAATGTCACACATATATGTATGTGCAAAAATGCCAATCAATGGCAACTGCACCCCTAGTAACAAATGTGATGGAGTTGTAAGTAAATGGCATCACACAGAACAGTCTATAGCTGTAAATATAAATAAGTGAAATTAAATTTTGAAAAACCAATACAGAAATATTAACAAATAAAAATATATAAATAATGGTAGTTGTGCTTAGAGTCTCACACTTTCGGTTCAAGTCAAGAAACAACCCTGGGCAAGACGCCAGACCGTCTGAAGGTTTACTTACATCAAGCCAATTCACAGTCATCAGTTATCCTAGTATTGTATTAGACATAGTTTTGTGGTGTGGATAACTGAGAAGTTTGTAATAAATTTAACATGGAATGAAACTTAATATTTAAAAAGCATATGCAAATTCCACACAGAGAGTAACTAGGCCAGTATCTTAATCCTTGTCAACAAATAGAATAATGTTTATCTATATAAAATTGAATTAACAAATACTGTAACATACTGATTTATGAAATTTATTAATTTATTTTCTATGTCAGTTATGTCATACAAACTGTCTGAATATTCAGCACTAACCTCAGTATTAAACAGTTTTAAACAAAGATTGCCAGTCAAAATCTTCTATAATTATATTGTTTTAGAGCCATCAGTCAACATAGCTTTAAACCATGGAAGGAAAAAAAGTCTTTATACTGTAATGAAGCCAAACAAGACTGGCTTACACATGTCTGAACAATGAAGATGCCTTCTTGTTTCACATTACACAGAGAAATTTGGTTTTGTCCCATTCCTCGTACCATGAAACTGATTATTTAAGCCAGTGCCCCAAAGTGATAAAATCAAGCAAGGTAATCCAAGGATTGTGTGCTTAAGTCTACACAAAAAATTTTTCATTCTAAAAAGACAAGTAAGTCCTCAATCATTGTAAATCACACTGTTTTGAACCCAACCAAGTAAAGATATTTTCTTCACTAATATTTAATGTGTATGTGTTTCTGTTTCATTTACCCTTTGCTTATTGTGTATCTGATATGTTGGGTTTTTATTGTAGAGCACGTTGGTCTGCCTTGATGTTGTTTATAAAGCGCTTTATAAATAAATAAATAAATAATATCTTTCTTGCTTCTCTGACTTTCACATGAATGAATTCACATTCCCCTCCTTTTTTCTGAAGTCACTAGCCCTTTTTCTCATTCTACATTCACCACTGGTTCCCCAGCTCTTTTACCTGCCATTTATTTCTCAAATCTTAAAGGGTTGACGAATTTACTTCATCATGCAATTTACGGTATATCTGTGGTTTTGTTCAGTTCGTGCTTCATTCAGGTTTACCAAAGTTTTAGCAAAACTGAAGAAAAAGGACTTAGACCTTTGAATTCTTACACCCAATCAAATAAAACGATTATATGCATAGTTTCTTTTCAGCTTATTCAGAAACTAAGTATTGTCTGTTTGAATTTTACAGGCTGCACTCTTACCTCCCTCCCTCTGACTACATGTAATTTGTGATTTTATTGAAGAGACTAGCTCTGTGAGGCTTCCTTCCTGAAACTTAGTGGAAACGCAACTGAATTACTTCTTGTGGGATCACATAGACAACTCAAGAAACTTTACTTATTTAAAACCTGGCTACTGTAAAACTATAATATACTTCCACGTGATGAGCCTTGGAATCATTTATTACTTGCCTGACCTTTGAATGTCACATCTCTGCTGCAGTGAAAACTACAGTTTTGCTCCATAAAATATGCACCCTGTTTCCTGAAATTAGATGCTGAAGTACCTCACAATGCTACTACTATAATCCAGACAAAATGCTCACCTTCAGAGGTATAGTATTCAATACCACATGCCCTTCAAATCTGTGTTACTGACTTAGAAAGCTGAATTGCAGAATATTATCATTTTTTACTGTGAGCACCATAAAAAGCCTGTTAGATATTTGACATCTCTAATATACTGTATTTTAAAAGCCCACTATACAATTCATGGAAAGCAGCCATTCAGCTTTATGACTTCTGGACTTCTTGTCAGTCTTTTTCCAGAGGCTTGGTCTCTCTTGACAGTCAAATCCTGACCCAACTGGCACTTTATTTTCTTTGATTTCATTTGAGAGTTTTAACAGTCCCACAGCCAGGTACCATTCTATGAAGTCTTCTATTAAAATGAATATACAGTAACTAGCAAAACCCCATTTCACTTTCAAGCTCATGGTGGTTAGTATTCTATGTGTTGTTTTAATTTATTGTAATGATTGGTAGTATATTGCATTACACTATATTCTTAATAATTCAGTAAAATTATTGTGAAGGAACATGCTGTTATAAGAGATCAATTGATAAGTAGATTAACTCAAAAACGAGTTCAGCATCATTACAGGTACAGTAATAACTTTCAGCACATACTATAACCCTATCAAATGATTACAGGACAAAAAGTACAAAGAACTTACATTAGATAAAGCCAAAGGATCATGTGTTTAAACAATTCTACAATTATTTAACATCCACAATCAAGTAGCTCAGTGGAGCAGTCAAACATCATGCATCCTATACAGTTAGGTCCATAAATATTTGGAGAGAGACAACTTTTTTTCTAATTTTGGTTCTGTACATTACCACAATGAATTTTAAATGAAACAACTCAGATGCAGTTGAAGTGCAGACTTTCAGCTTTAATTCAGTGGGTTGAACAAAAAGATTGCATAAAAATGTGAGGCAACTAAAGCATTTTTTTTAACACAATCCCTTCATTTCAGGGGTTCAAAAGTAATTGGACAATTGACTCAAAGGCTATGTCATGGGCAGGTGTGGGCAAGTCCGTCGTTATGTCATTATCAATTAAGCAGATAAAAGGCCTGGAGTTGATTTAAGGTGTGGTGCTTGCATGTGGAAGATTTTGCTGTGAACAGACAACATGCGGTCAAAGGAGCTCTCCATGCAAGTGAAAGAAGCCATCCTTAAGCTGCAAAAACAGAAAAAACCCATTCCAGAAATTGCTACAATATTATGAGTGACAAAATCTACAGTTTGGTACATCCTGTGAAAGAAAGCAAGCACTGGTGAACTCAGCAACGCAAAAAGACCTGGACGTCTACGGAAGACAACAGTGGTGGATGATCGCAGAATCATTTCCATGGTGAAGAGAAACCCCTTCACAACAGCCAACCAAGTGAACAACACTCTCCAGGGGGTAGGCCTATCGATATCCAAAACTACCATAAAGAGAAGACTGCATGAAAGTAAATACAGAGGGTGCAATGCAAGGTGCAAGCCACTCATAAACCTCAAGAATAGAAAGGCTAGATTGGACTTTGCTAAAGAACATCTGAAGAAGCCAGCACAGTTCTGGAAAAACATTCTTTGGACAGATGAAATCAAGATCAACCTCTACTAGAATGATGGCAAGAAAAAAGTATGGAGAAGACGTGGAACAGCTCATTATCCAAAGCATACCATATCATCTGTAAAACACGGTGGAGGCAGTGTGATGGCTTGGGCATGCATGGCTGCCAGTGGCACTGGGACACTAGTGTTTATTGATGATGTCACACAGGACAGAAGCAGCCAAATGAATTCTGAGGTGTTCAGAGATATACTGTCTGCTCAAATTCAGCTAAATGCAGTCAAACTGATTGGGTGGTGTTTCATGATACAGATGGACAATGACCCAAAACATACAGCCAAAGCAACCCAGGAGTTTATTAAAGCAAAGAAGTGGAAAATTCTTGAATGGCCAAGTCAGTCACCTGATCTTAACCCAATTGAGCATGCATTTCACTTGTTGAAGACTAAACTTCGGACAGAAAGGCCCACAAACAAACAGCAACTGAAAGCTGCTGCAGTAAAGGCCTGGCAGAGCATTAAAAAGGAGGAAACCAGCATCTGGTGATGTCCATGAGTTCAAGACTTCAGGCTGTCATTGCTAGCAAAAGGTTTTCAGCCAAGTACAGTGGAACCTCGGTTTGCAAGTAATTTGGTTTACGAGTGTTCTGCAAGACAAGCTAAATTTTTTAATAAATTTTGACTTGATAAACGAGTGATGTCTTGTAATACGAGTAGTATGGATACACTTTGTCTGCTGAGTGTCATGTGATCACAACTGAGCTGATGGTTCTTCTCTCTCTCTCTCTCCTTATCTCTCTCGCCCTCTCTCTCCTTATCTCTCTCGGTGGTGCGGTCTCTCTCTCTCCTTATCAATCTCGCTGGCGCACGCTCTCTCACTCCTTATCTCTATCGCTCACTCGCGTGCACTCTCTCTCCCTCTCCTCTTGGGGGCAATCGTCTCCTATTCTCCGTCTGAGTCTGCGTGCCTCACTCATATAGTCAACATCCGTACGAGCGTATACTGTTTACTACAGCATTGTGACTGTGTGTGTGTGTGTGTGCGCGCACGTGAAGTGTGAGTCCCCGTCTTGCGCCCCAAAACACGAAGCGGAGTCTCAGTACTTTAACAACACCAGCTTTATTCAGCTTGAAACAGCAACAGCGCGGTTATTTATTGTAGCGGGATCTTTATAATAATCCTTGTATCACCCATCGACATCAGGCGCTTATAGCATGTCCGCGATCTTTTTGGATACGCTTTTACGGCGAACTGCTAAAGCGCTGGGAGACTGTGATTGCTTTGGGACGCTCTTCCGTGTGTCGTCCCGCTGGGTGGAATCCCACAAGAGTTTAGAAACTCACTCACACCAGCCATGATTCTTTTCAAAGGTAAAGTGCAGGTTAATTTGTTTTATATATTTTTACTTTATATTTTGTATTAATCATTTTTATATGAATAGTTTTGGGTTGTGGAACGAATCATCTGAATTTCCATTATTTCTTATGGGGAAATTCACTTTGATATAGTGCTTTGGACTGCGAGCACGTTTCCGGAACGAATTATGCTCGCAAACCGAGGTTCCACTGTATTAGAAATGAACATTTTATTTCCAGTTATTTATAATTTGTCAAATTACTTTTGAGCCCCTGAAATGAAGGGATTGTGTTAAAAAAAAATGCTTTAGTCGCCTCACATTTTTATGCAATCTTTTTGTTCAACCCACTGAATTAAAGCTGAAAATCTGTACTTCAACTGCATCTGAGTTGTTTCATATAAAATTCATTGTAGTAATGTACAGAACCAAAATTAGAAAAAAGTTGTCTCTGTCCAAATATTTAAGAACCTAACTGTATATATGATGTTCACAAGTACTTTAGATATAAGGCATAAATACAAAAATAGAGTTTCCGATATGGAAAAGGTAGGTCATTATAGTAAACACAAAATAAATAGCTAAAGACTGAATGTTGATTTATAAATCGTAATAAAAAATTGAAAAGGTTATACTTAGTGTGCATAATTTCTAAAGAATAATTTCTTTGGCAGCTGCCATGTCAGACAGAAGTCAGTACCCTAATGTAAATTCTATCAATTTTAAGAATAACATCATCTCACAAAGGGGCAACAAACACATAAATACAAATAAAGAAATAAATGCATCTTCACTTCAGCTTACTAAACAGGCTTTACATTTTTATGCTTGGAGCAGTTTAAGTAGTTTCCTGCATCTGTACTTCTCCATCTTTTTGCCAGTCATTGCTTCTCTATTTGCTTTTCAAACCATGATAAAACATGTATATTTATATCCAAGTTCAAATTCCCAAAGCAAAAGACTGTCATTTATATTCCATGGTAACTTCCACATTTGTGGAATTTAATTACAATATCTGTGATAACCACAAAATACAAACTTTTATCTGATCCTGTGAATAGCTTATACCCAATATTGGCCATAAATTAAACTGCCATAAATTAAAAACAAAATACACCCCCTGTCCTTCCAATGTCCAAGATCTTTCGCACCTGACACTATACTTCAAACACAAAGCAAATTTCATTTTTTTCTCTCATTCTATAGGCCTTTATTTTTCATGCTCTTGCATGTCCTGTTCTAATGCAGAAATTAGGTGGATGCAATTGGCGAGCTTTGTTGGGCTTAATGGCCTGTTCTCATAAAAATGTTCTAATGTTCTAAAAAATCAAAATGCCAAAATCTAGAGCAGGCATTGTGAACAACAAACCTGCATTGTGTAGGCCCAGACTATTACATGGTTAAAAAAAATACTTCTACACATCCTACTTTGAAAATTATCCTAAATAATTGTGGTATTCTGATAGAATTATTGTCATCATGTCCAAACCACATAAGTATCAATTGAGAAATGAATAATTTTACCTGGAAAAAAATTCTTCTTCCATTTGTGAGTATGCACTGCAAATACAGACTGAAACAATGTACGTACAATAAATGTAATTTATACTTCAGTAACATCCGATTACACTTAAAGGATCTACATAACTTGAAGAGTACTGCTTACTATAAAAAATATTAAATAACATTATATCTAACACACTTTATATTATATAGTATGTAAGGTTGTTCTTTAAATGTGAACACATGGCATATTTTTGGCTTTTGCTCAATTAATTAACTTTATGACATATAGATATGGTAATTTATTCCTGGTTTCCTATTGAACACAATATGTTTTCTTCTTTTCAATGAATTCCAAATTTTAACTAATTTGATCATCTTAGTAATCATAATCTGTAAAGACATAATAGGGTCTCACATAACAAGAGCACTACACATGTGAATCACAAAAAATCTACTCAGAATATTTACCTTTACAACTACTTAAAGCAACAAAATTGTTTGCTTTTTTGCATTACATCAGGTTTTCTGTCTCTAAATGCCTCTTGCAATTGAATGCAACATCTGTTACTTGTATGATGAGATGGCCATTGTGTGGAAGATTTCCCATAGTAGAGGAATCCAATTAAATTTGCAGAACAAAACATACATAAACCAAAAAACAAAAGAAAAAGTTATGTTTGAGTCTTTCCGAAAGTTTATGAGTGTATGATAATGTATGTGAAGCATATATCATAGGGTAAACCATAACCACATAATAAAATACAGTAGTGGGAGAGACAATTTTTGAAAGAAACAATACACAGTGGTATAATTATTGTATAATTAGCTCTTACAGTTCTAACATGTACCAAGAAAGAGCAGTTTAGAATTTTTTAATCAAAATCTGATACAAGGACATTAAGTTTACGCCAATTGGCTAACCATAATATAAGGAGTTGATTGAGAATTAATAAAATAAAATTACAAAAAAAATGGTCTTGACGTCTCCTAGATGAAATAGACTGGGCAAAACTGAATACAACACAATGAACAAAATGTGGGAATGTTTTAGGTAATAACTTAAAAGTAAATATATTATAGCCAGACAGACAGATAGATAGACATGCTAGGCAAATAACAGGAACCAAACCCTAGAAAGTGTTGAAACCATCTTGATTTACCTCAGCTGATTAAAATGATTATAACAGATCAGAGTGGCATGAATTTGTATGCTTTCAATTTTTTCTGGGTATACCTTGCACATTGTCTTTTTTCTTCCTAGTATGGATTTTAAATGATTAGAAAATCAGTTTAGAATTATGTGACTATTTTATAATTATTTTATGTCTTGAAACGCCACCATCTAGTCTTTTAATGGGCAACCATTTTGGTTATAGTTTGCGTACAGAGGCTAGATGTGTTGCTAGTATGTGAGAAAATGGAAACTGCAACATTTGATGTCACCACTGTGACAGTACAAAGGTCTGTGTTGCGCACTTTCTGGTTGTCCATGGTTCTAGATAATAAAGAAAATGATTTCTTGTAGCATCAGGGGTGTACTTTTTTCAGCGTTTAGTACTGCAAATTGAGTTTAGTTTTGAGCAGTTTAGTTTGTTACTTTTAGTTAGTTTTTCTCTGGCAGAACAAAAAAAGAGATAACATAGGTATATTAAGGAGCAGAAGAATACATGATAGAAGAGGAATATTGAAAGACAAAATCTTAGAAGCAGAGTTGAAGATAAATTAACACTAGAAAGCAACAGTGAGAAAGCCCAAAAACATGAGAATAAAGGTGATAAATCCATTAAAGGAGCTAAATACAGCAACTCGCACAGTAAATCGTAACTGGACAAATTTGCTCACTGCGATGATGAACCTCAGTGCCAGGATGCATATTGGCAGTTTCTTTGCAGCCTTTGTCGATTTTCGTAAAGCGTTTGACTCAGTTGATCAAGCTATCCTGTGGGGCATTCTGAGGGTTCACGGGATCCCTTCGAGGTTGCTGGACACTGGTACTGTGAGTGTTGTGCAGAATGGAGGCAGAACCTCTGCGTTTTTCCCAGTTGATTCTGAGGCTCTAAACGGGACACTCGAGAGACTGAGCAAGGAGTCTGAGTGTCTGAGCTTGCGAGTGTCCTGGATAAAAACCAAGATCCAGGCTTTTAATGACCTATTGGGCACAGCCATCAACAGTGTGTCTGTTTGCAGAAATAGTGTTGACCTTTTCAAGAGGTTTACTTACCTTGGCAGTGACATTCATGTCTCTGGTGACTCTTCCTATGAAGTCAGTAGACAGATTGGGAGAGCATGGGGGGTCATGTGGTCGCTGGAAAGGGGTGTGTGGCGCTCCTGATATCTTTGTAAACGGACGAAGGTCAAAGTCTTTAGAGTCCTGGTGCTTCCTGTCTAGCTATATGGTTGCGAGACATGGACACTATCCAGTGACCTGAGGTGAAGAATGGACTCCTTTGGTACTGTGTCTCTCCGGAAAATCCTTTGGTACCATTGGTTTGACTTTGTGTCGAATGAGCGGTTGCTCATGGAGTCCCAAATGAGGCACATTAAATGATATGTGAGGGAGCATCGGTTACGGCACTACGGCCATGTGGCGCGTTTGCCAGAGGGTGATCCAGCTAGTAGGATCCTCATTGTTGGGGACTCGAGTGGCTGGATCAGGCCAAGGGGTCGCCCACGTAACACCTGGATGTGGAAGATAGAGGGTCATTTCCGGAGGGTGGGACTGGTCTGAGTGTCTGCCTGAGGGGGTTGCCAACCAAGATCCCGAGTTGTTTCGTAGTGTAGTGGGTGCGGCAATGCACTGTACCAGTGCATGCTCCCCAACTTGACTTGACTTGACTTGTGATGATGGCTTTGATTATTGGAGGCCAGCGATATTGTTAAAAATATTATTCCATGACAATGGAGGAGAAGGTGGAAGGTTAAGGGACCAGACAGAGCAGATATAGTGGGGATAAGAACAAGAAGAACATTTACTCAGAAAAGTATAAATTGTAGAGACCGGCTTCATAGCAAGACTTAAGGAGTAAAACGTATCAATAGATAAAATAGCACAGGACATGTCCTTAGAACTGATCTGAGATAAAAGATAGAAAAAGAAAAAAGTAGAAGAGATACAAAATATAGGACCCTCTGATTTTCGCGATGCGGAAAACATGGATGGAATCACGGAATTAACACATAAAAATGGATTTTAGATTTAAAAACGGAAATGTGTAGAATTTAGAGACTGAACGGGTGACTGTTACAAAACTTCACAATAAATTAAATAATTGAATAATTTGTAGTTTTATCATTCAGATACTATTTTCTAGTTTGTTGTTTGTCAAGAGAACACAATTCTTATAGAAATTCAGTCGTGCCTCTATGTGTTTGTGCGTGTGTTTCCTACATGTTTTCTCGTTAAAGACATGTGAATTAGCTAGCTGCACGAGACAGAAATGTCGAAACGAGCAGTATCAGATACCCTAACTATACTGAAAAAAACTAAGAAACATGAGCTCAGCAAAATCGAGGGCACAACATTATTATGAATCTGGACAACAACTTTTCTGCAAGTTTTGCCAGCATATCATAGTACCCATTTAAAAAATTAACAGCGATATTTCTGGATTTAATAAATGTTATGCATTATGGTGACCACCAAATTCTAAAGACCTCAATGGAAACATACATGAGTGTACGACTGCCAAGCAGGAACCTAACTGCAACATCCATATTCAATCACACCATTGCAGCTTTCACGCACCATTCTAGTATCTAACCAGTATGGTTTAGAATGTGGGACAGAAAAAAGGCATACCCACGGAAAAATCAACATAAAAATAAACAGAAATTATCATTGATGGTGCTGGGATTCATACTCCGTCTCCTAGAGTTGCGAGGAAGCTGAATTAACTACAGTGGCTGCTTGTGTATAGGTGCACATACTATATATGCCTATACAATGTTATGAGAAAAGTAAAATATATTTTTCCCCTTTTCTGATTTTGTGCTTCATGATAAATTTTTCACAGTGAATTTGCTCTAAACCCTATATGGTTTGTCAAAATACAAAAGAGAACCTGATAAAAGATAGCAGTAGCACACATCAGCAGTTGTTTCATTAGACTGGTGTCTAATAAAACAAACATTCAATATTCTGATATGGAAATGATATTGGCACCCAAGTGGGCTCATTCCAATTAGATAAGCAGAACTGAAACTTCACCATTATACCACCATTGCCACCTACTCTGAACTGTTTTTCTTTGGTATTTGGAGTCTCAAGGTTATGAAACAACACTTAAGACCTGACCCTCTGACTGGAACATATAGGAGGAAGGCCATCCTCCAGTTTATACATAATGGTGGCTTCACACTCTACATCTCTACAGGACACATAACTAAATGGACTGTGTTGATTTTCTCAGGGTATGCCTATTTTATTTTACACAAAACAATATTCGAAACATTAAATAAAAAACGTCAACTGGAACGGCCAGTGACAAGTCCACCTCTGGCCATCACTGTAGACTCTCCACAACTGAAGACTAAGTAAGAAGACAGCTGAGGAAAGAACAAACAGGGAAAGCTGCGGGATCAGATGGAGTCAGTCCTTGAGTTCTTGAGGCCTGTGGTGACCAGCTTTGTGGTGTCCTCTGTCACCTGTTCAGCTGTCCCTAAGGCTCTAGAAAGCATAGCTGCTGTGGGAAAACATTCTGCTTTGTTCCTGTTCCTAAGAAGGAAGATGTCTCCTCACATAATGACTATGAACCAGTGGGACTTTGTGACACCCCATGTAGTGATAAGGTTAGCATCAGACTACACTCTGCATGTCTTGTAATTTGGGAGCGACCGAGATCAGACTTGAGAGATTGAAGTCACAAACACAAAATGATGGTACAGCAGAATCTCAGTTCACGACCATAATTCGTTCCAAAACTCTGGTCGTAAACCGATTTGGTCATGAACCGAAGCAATTTCCCCCACAGGATTGTATGTAAATACAATTAATCCGTTCCAGACCATAC